>PVIJ01005684.1:0-34312 GCA_004024925.1 Scalopus aquaticus
GAAAAAATGTTCAACATCACTTATAATCAGGGAAATGCAAATTAAAACCACAATGAGATACCACCTCACGCCAGTGAGAATGGCGCACATTAATAAAACAGGCAACAACAAATGTTGGCGAGGATGTGGAGAAAAAGGAACTCTCCTATACTGCTGGTGGGAATGCAAATTGATCCAACCACTATGGAAAGCTGTATGGCGTTTCTTCAAACTGCTAGAAATGGAACTTCCATATGACCCAGCAATACCACTACTGGGAATCTACCCAAAAGACAAAAAAACACTAATCCGAAAGGATACATGCACCCGCATGTTTATTGCAGCACTGTTTACAATAGCTAAGGTATGGAAACAACCCAGATGCCCAAAAATAGATGACTGGATCAAGAAGATGTGGTACATATACACAATGGAATACTATTCAGCATTCAAAAAAGACAAACACATGCAATTCGCAGCAACATGGATGGACTTAGAGGGGATCATGATCAGTGAAATAAGCCAGAAAGAAAGAGAAAATTATCGAATGGTTTCACTTATAACAGGAATATAGGGGAGCCAAATAAGAAAGCGACATTCAGCAGGGAAGGAGGGGAGGGGTAGGGCTCAAGAGGGGGGAAGAGGGGAACACGGAGGGTTATGGCGATGGCTCCATGGGTGAACAGGTGGTGGGTAACTTATGGGGAACACACAATAATGTAAAAGATATGAATAATAAAAATAAATAAAATATCTATTAAAAAATAAAATAAAATTCTCACCGTAAGAAAAAAATGTGTAATTAGGTGCAGTGATGGATGTTAACTAGGCTTATCGTGATTATTTCCCAGTACATACAAATACCAAATCCTATGTCATATGCCTGAAACTAACATAATGTCAATTATACAGCAATAAATAAAAGAGGTTTACCAGCTTCAAATAGGGGTATTTTAGCCATCATTTGGGTCAAAGGAATTGTTCCTGACAGTTAAAGACTGGGTAATTCTCTATTAGGAACCAGGGAAAATCTGAATATAATAAAAGATTAGAAAACTCGAAGATGCTTTCTGCACTCCACTCTCTCATTAGTGAGTAACTGCTTAGCCAAAAGCCAAGTGATGCCTGTGAAATGGAGAAAGCAGTTAACTGGGCACTGTACATCTTAGCTCCTTCTCTGGAAACCTTGAATAAATTACTCTTCCCCAACTTCTAGTCTTCTGGCAAAGCTAGGGCTATTTGGCAATGACCTTATGAGTGTAAATCATGATCACCTCCATAGTAAACTATCTGGTGTTTTAACTATCTGGTGAAGAATGTATGCATAGACACACATGTAAGCACACACAATTATAAAGCATTCAAATATATACATATATATTAATCACTCTGTCCTTAGTCCAAATCATTCTTTTCATTTATTCTCTAAATTGAAATTTGGGATGCGAGCAGAAAAATCCAAAAAGATAAAAGGAAAGAGCAGGGGAGTGTGAGAGGCCAAGGAGAGAAGGATGTAAAGGATGTGAGCTGGTGTTTGTAAGTAACAAAGAACCCAGTTCAAGGAAGTACGAAGGGGGAAATCTCATCTCCCACTTCCTCTACTCCAATAGCCTATATCCCCCCCACCCCCCTCCCCTTACATATCATAGTATCAAGATGAAGTATAAATGGAGGAACCTATTCTCTGCCCCACCTCACGCCCCACCCATCCCTTCTATGTAGGTCATTCCTAGGAGGAAAAGGAGCAGGAGGGGGACATGCATCGTTTCAGCAAAAACTTTACCGGATTTGAGCGTCTCAGTCCGCTCTGACAAGACAGAGACTGTGTGCGTGATTTGGTTCCGCAGCTTCTTCAGAAACGTCCGGTTATGAGCGGCCAGGTCGGAGAAGTTCTCCAGCAGGGAGACATACTGCTCCGCTGGGTGGGAGGCGATCCTTTCCAGCTGGGTGTCACTGGCGCCCTCCACGCCCAAGGTGAATACAGTCACGCCCTGGCGCCGGAGGCTCACGGCGGCCTTTGTCACGTTGTCCTCGGAGGGTCTGTGGGTCACCAGCACGGCGATCTGCGGCACCCCCTGGTTCTTTCGGCTGCCGTTCTGTGCACTGAAGACTTCCTTTCTGAGCTTTCTGATTGCGGCTCCTGTGTAGGCCGGCCCTGCCTGGGGCGCGAGGTCCTGAATATACTGCAGAACTTGCGACTTATTCACGCCCTGGCTCAGTGAGCTTATCACCTTGGTCTCGTTGCTGTAGGCCACAAGGCCAATCCTCATGCAGTGCTCTTTTATATCAAGAACAGACACACTTCCTTCCAGGAACCCTTTGAGATAGTCGAAGTTCTCTTGGCTGCCATTGATCGACGCATCCAACAGGAACACAACGTCGGCCACAGAAGGGCCCTGGCACACTGCCGGAGCAAGCACAACAAGCGGGGCTTTAGTGAGGCGCTCATGTCCCTGCTGGGCAGTGGAAGGTGGAGGATGCCACCAGAGCTTGGGTACCCACTTCAGAGGGAAGCCCTAGACCTGATTCTGAAGCTGAGACCAGAGGGTCCTGGGTTCAAATCCCAGGGCTCAGCTAAACTCCTAGTTTCAATTCCTTCATCTGTGAAATGGAGAGAATATTATTTATTCTCATGAAACTGTTATGAATATTCATGAGACAATGTGCTCAGCATGGGGCTTGGTAACTAAGATTCACTCAGTGCACAATGACTACTGCTATCACGTTCAAATCACTCATGTAACCCAAGTTGTTCAGATCAGTAGTTAAGAGTCCACGTATTCCTAAGAGGTGGCAATGGAATAACAATCGCACTCTCAGTTATTTTATTTGAGAAAGATGCTATGATTTATATTTTCATGGATTACTAGCAGAAAAGCATTTTCTATCAACTGGTAACTACGTATGTTTTCTCATTCAAACGGACTTAACCAGAAATAATGTGAGCTTCCTAAGCTACTTACTGCACCAGCACACTTGGAGCAAATTGTTGTTCTCTGGTTCTCCCTGCCCCTCATTTGAACGATTTTCAGAAACTCCTGGTCATTCTTGTAATTGAACAGTCTGTAGAGGACAGACCAGGACAGCGGGTTGGAGGTGAATGGGGCACAGAGAAGCAAATTTAAAACAAAACAACAGGAATGGAGGCAGTGTGGGGCCGGACTACACAGCCTGGGCATCCAGACACCCCACCTTCCTCCCTCTGACTTCGGATTGCAGCCCCGGCGGGCCACATCTCCTCCAAGGGCTCCTGCAGTGTCCTCTCTGCAGAACAGAGGGTTGGGCTGACGCTGTTTGTTTCAAAATCATTTTCTCATTCTAACGTGTGCCGCCTAAGCCTACCTTCCACAAGAGCATCGTCAGTTGCTCCTTCCCTGTACTGAGTCGCATCCTTGATGATCTGGGTCATGTTCTGGGAGAACGCGCCGAGGTCTCTGGCTGTCCGAAGACTGAAGTGAAACTGAGCCGTGGCCATGGCCCTCAGGCTCTCCTCAGGAGCCTGCTGCAGCCCCACCGCGACGACCCTCACTCCGTCTTCCCGCAGGGCTCTGGCAGCGTCTTCCACCTCGTCCTCGGACTCAGCCGAAGCCAGGACCACCAGAATCGGGGGAAACTGCTTCTTGTCTCTGCCGTTCGTGGGTCTCGAGAAATAGGTCTTGCGGGCCTGCCGGAGAGCGTTCCCGATGCGCAGGGAGCCCCCCAGGAACCTGAAGTTCTTCTTGAGGTGGTTCAGCATGGGGTTCCTGCTCTTGAAGGTGCTGAGCTGGAACTCGCTGTGCAGCGAGTCGCTGTACTGGGCCAGGGCCACTCGGTACTTGCCGGCCTCGATGGGGAGGCTGCTGATCATTTTGCTGATGAAGGTTCTCATGTGAGAGAAAGACTTAGATCCCAGGTGGTCAGAGCTGTCAACCAGAAACACCACGTCTGCGTACTCAGGGCCTGCAAACCCACAAACAAACATATAAACAAAGCAAAAATTTTAAAAATTAACTACCATGTTTAATGGCAACCACATGGGAAAAACTGACTTTCCTATTATAGCTGTATTTCTAATACCTTCCAATGAACTGAAAATAGCCTGAAGTTACACTCTTTCAAGAAATATTTTTGTTTCTTGAGCTGATTTTTAAATATACCTTCTCATTTGAATGGATCACAAAATTGTTTGTAAGAAATCAGTTAATTAGATGTAGATAAATGTAGAGAAGTAAAAAAATCATGGGTTTTTATAAGTCTAGTGGATAATTTCTCCCGTTTTCCCTCAGAATTTGGTCTCAATTTATAAAAATTTTAATTGAGAATCAAACTGCTTTAAATATGCTTAAATGGAAAAACCTAGACAGTATTTCATTGTGATTCTCATTTAAACAATGCAGTAAGTGATCTGATTAACTGTAAACATAGTAGTTTTATACTCCCAAGTGTCAAATTGATGAATTTCAAAAAATACATTAAAATCAGAAAAGTGTGGGATTATCTTAATTTATTTTAAAGTTATTTACAATTTTTTTTGATGAATCATATGAGTAAGCACTATAATTGGTAAATTTATTCTTACATATGTAAAATGCTATGGAAAGTAGTATATCTTAAGCTTAGAAAAGGGAGAAAAAGGAACCCTCGTACACTGTTGATGGGAATGTAGACTGGTCCAACCCGTACGAAAGACAGTACGGAGTATTCTCAAATATTAAAAATGGATCTACCACTAGATATAGCAATTCCACTCCTATGTATCTACCATAAGAATGCAAAAACTCTATTCCAAATATATATACTCCTATGTTCACTGTGGCACTATTTACAATAGCCAAGCTTGGAAACAACCTCAGTGCCCAATGATGGATGAATGGATTAAGATATGATATACACACACACGGAATACTACTCAGATATTTAAAAAAAGGTGAAATCTGTCACTTGCAACAATATGAATGGAACTAGAGGGGATTATGCTGTGAAATAAGTCAAAAGAAAGAAAAATACTGGATGATTTGACTCGTGGGATATGAAGAAAACAGACACAAAATATAACAAAAACAAACCCTAGAAATCTGACAATAGAATTGGACAGGGAGTGGGATGTATTGGATGGGGAAGGGTTCAGTGGACTTTGCTGGAGGATTTGCAGTAGGTGTGGTAACATGTCTGAAGAGGTGTGAATATACCCCTAGACCATATCGAATGTTGTGAACCAACATTACCTCAATTGGGGAAAAAAAAAAAAAAAAACAAAGAAAGGAAAGGTAAGTGAGTGAATCAATATTTTCCACTGAGAGAAGGCTGGTGAGGTGGGCCAGGTTATCTGGACTTGTGACCAAAAGTGACTTATCCATTTAAGAATAAATTCCCACATTTTCTGTGGGGGGAAAGGCAGATTCAGGTCTGATAAGGCTCATCACTGTGCCTGGCCCATGGAACATGTGGGGGAGAGAGCATCCTCTCCTTAAAAACCTGACCAGCAGACTCAGTGAGACATCACAGAAGACACTGACGGGCAGAGTCTAGTTTCTTTTTTTAGAAGACATGCTTCCAAGGTCAGAGTGCTTTGAGGTCATGTTAGAAGCCAATCTAAGTAGTCCTAGCCTCAAGAATTAAGTTGTGGCAGAGGCAGTGAAGTGCAGGCAAGTATTTTTATTTTCAGTCTATTGAATGTAGATTGCTGACAGAAGACAATGATGGAACTTTCTTTTCAGGGTAAAAGCAATTTCTTTACAATAAACATGGAGATTAAATCAGAGGAACATCGGATGATGCTTAACCATGACACATTAGCATAAACAAATTAAGATGAGACATTTTAAATTTTCTAGGTCTGAACCTAATATTAAGAGAGAATTTTCATGTAACGTCCCAGAAAACCTAAAAGGGGTTGACACTGAAGATAAAAGAACAGCTCTCATATCTTGCTCTCATTTTCAAGGAATAATGTCCAGAAACAAATGATCTTCAAAGGAACATCAGGTGACATCATAAAGAAATTGAGTTATCACCCCTACCCTATCAAAAGCAAAAGAAAACTCTAATGTTTAAGTAGGTCAAACTCATAATTTATTTTCCATGTGAAAAGTAAAGAACTCTTTCATTTTTTTTTTCCTTACCAGAATCTTTGTTTGCAGAAACTTGGGAACAAATTGTTACAAGGAACAAAATCAGCAGCATTTTCATATTATGACCTGAAAAATGTCCAAGTTGAAACCTGAAAAGGCAAAAATATAAACATCTAAAATCAGCTGTTGTGGAGATTATTTGGTTGGAATCAAGAATCACAAGCGTAGGAGCATACAAAATTATGTAAGTGGGTACAATAGAGGACAGGGGATTCGAGGTTCCCTGACCTTCCAATCTGTCAAGTACCTTAGAGAAAAGTAAACCCCAACATTTATGGAATTATGGAAGTTTCTTATGGTCCCCAGGCCCTGTAGAAACATGAGATTTTGAATGGTCAGTAGAAGTAGTCACACACATTCTAGTTCCAATAATATTGAGTGTTCCTAATAATCACTCTCCCTGCACCCTAGTATCAGTCCCTGTCCACTCTTCGCCAAGACAATTCTGAGTATTTGGTTGAGAAACAGTCTAATATCTGTTCTATAATTGCTCCAAGAACAAGTAGATTTGATTCACATTTGGGTGGTATTTCTAGATATGGAAAAAAATTCTGGTTATTTTTATTTTCCTGCATGACTAGAAAAATAACTAATTCTCTTTCCCCTTAATTTTGAGAGAAGATGTAAAAAAATAAGCAGTGACCTTCTATAGTCCATTGGTATCTTGCACCATTTTGCTTCCAACCACCTAGAACTTTGAGGTAGGGGTTTTCCGATTCCAGCGTGATCTGAAGCAGTCCCACCACCTCACAAAATTCTGTTCATGGTATGAAATAGGATGCTAGAGATACTGAAAATTGGTATTTTAACTAAGCAAATTGGAGTTGTTCATCCATTGAATGAAAAATGATCCATATGAATAATGATCCACATGAATAAGCAAGCGTGTGTTCAATTCTTACCCAAACATGTAACTGTGATATCATATGTAGCCATATCACGTCTTGTCAGGCAGGCCCCTACTGCTCAATGTTCCGCCCTTTTAGAAAGGAAACTGTGCTCTCAGTGATACCATCCCAATTTTTTCACTTATTCCATCATTCCTCTGACATTCTGGAATTGGAGATGCTATTCAGTTCCTTCACAAGAAGTCCAAATGATATAAACTTTTCGGGCTGCAGATCAAATGATTTTTAGACTCTATTTTAGAGATAATCAGTGAGTTGGAAGGAACCCGAAGAGGTTACTTTTTGTGTAATCTTTTCATTTTAGAGAAACTTTAATGACAATATTGCCCAAAGTTAAAACCAAGTCATAGCACCTATGCAAATATTCTACTAAGGCATTGAACAAAAACAAATTTCACCATTTCTTGAGCCTTTAGTATGTACCAGGTCTTGTGCTAACAGGTTTACTTTCATTCTCCTGTTTGATATTGATAACAAACGTAGAAGCAGGTGCTATTATTCCTATTTTGCAGAGAAGGAAACAGATTCCTATGGGGAGTAAGTAACCAAGTTAAGGTCCCATTAATAAAATGGGGCCACAGTTGAGATAGTCTACCTATCTCACTCTATAATCTCCATTTTCTAACACAGTTATCATAGATCCCCAACAATATTCTGAACACAAAAAGCATCTCTGAATTTCCTTGTTTAATGGGTTTTTCCTAAGTATAGGAGGTGCTGGTATTTTCATGCCTTTTTACTTTTAATTTTCAAAACCAGGGTTTTGGGCTATTCACATTTTTTTCCTGCTTACATTATAGTTTTAGAAGTGCTGTCTTAAGGGGTTATGCATGATAAAAGGGAAGATGCTTTGGGAAGACAGTAGCAATCACTGTCAAAGGTTTCAGCAGTAAAGATGGATGAAATGCTACTGACTGAAAGCTAAACACCTGAATAGGTCAATGGGGATTAGGCAAGGCCACAGCATCTGGAAATTTCCCAAAGCAGGTGGTCATTACTCCCAGTACATTAAAGGTTGAGTTTTTTTGGTTAGTGTCTGTGGAACAATTCTCTTTCAATTTTTGAATGGACTCCAAAATCTGGTGTGCAATACGATGTACAATGGGGAAGCCCAGAGAAAAGTTATTTTGAAGTGCCTATGTGCCCTGACTTGTGTGGGTTGGGGTAGAGGCAGGGGCATGTGTTAGGACTAAACCTCCAAGTTCATGGAAGACTTGGGTTCATTTTTACCATATCAAAACATGGATGAAGTTCCTAAAATCCATATATTTTTCTACTACCAGATATGGTCAGGGTTTACATTATTTAATATTTAAAAATTATATTAGCATTAAACCTAAGCTTTTTGAAGAGGGGAGAATCAGAGATATTTAAAGCAGCAAGTAAAATTTAAATTCATGGTACTTTCCATCTCTCCATCTTAATTTAACAACAGTGAGATTGATTGCCTCTCATTATAGAAATTCTCAAAGGTACAGGTCTCTCTAATCTGAATTTTGTTGCACTGTATTCATTCTAAATCAAGAAAGTTGAAGCTAATATACCTCTTTTGGATGTTATATTCTATAAAAAGCCTTTTGAGAAATCGATCTCTGTAAACTTCCTGTTGAGAGGGTAGAATGTTTCTAATTTCAACTACAGCTGCAAAAGCTGCACAGCTACCCAACCCTTGGCTTAAAATCCAGAATGTTTAGAACTTGTGCAACACCCCTCTAGGGGTTATTATGAACCAGAGGCTTCGGGAAGACTTCTATCCCATGTAAGCCAATTCATAATTCAGGACATGTCTTTGATAAAAAATATTAAGAGTCCAGAAGGATGTAAAAGCGATTTAAGCAGAATTACGATAAATTCCATTTTTTCCCCTTTAGGATGAGCATTCAGGGTATGTCATTTCTAAGTATTGATTTTATTTTTCTTCAGAAAAAATAAGTGTCAGCTGTTACAATGTAAAAAACAACACGGAGTCTGCCACAGTTCAAGATCAATGGTTTGCTTATTTAACCTGACTCTTCACTCTTTCCCTTCTTTGGGGTGTTCTACTTCTCAGAAGTCAAATGGTAGAAAGAAAAATATTCAAAGTTGAGACTTAAAAAATGGAAATCCGTATGATTCAGGACTACGTCTGCTGGGTATTTACCCAAAGCTCTACTACAAAGAGACGTAGACTCTCCTATGTTCGCAGCAGTGTTATCCACAACTACCAAGTCCTGGAGTCAACCTAAGTGCCCACTGACAGATGCCTGGGTAAATAAATTATTGGATATACATTCAATGGAATTCTCAGAAATTAAAGAGATGAAATAGGGCCTTTTGGGGAAAAAAATGGATGGACCTTGACATGATCCTGATAAGTAAATTAACTCAGAAAGTGAAAGAGATATCAGATAGTTCCACTTATCTGTGGAATATAAACAGTCAAAAAACTTATCCTTGCAAGGAATAGTAAAAACTTGGACTTAGTGAAGAATATACTGGTTACCAGAGGGAGCGGGAGGAGGGAAGAAGGGAAGAGGGAACCAGGGAAGGAAGGAACGGGACAGG
The DNA here is from genome assembly GCA_004024925.1 of Scalopus aquaticus. Lineage (NCBI taxonomy): Eukaryota > Metazoa > Chordata > Mammalia > Eulipotyphla > Talpidae > Scalopus > Scalopus aquaticus. The sequence continues at coordinate 9,542 of PVIJ01005684.1, forward strand.
GCAGTGGCATGGGAGTTTGATGGAGGGTCCACGAAGCATGTGCTCCTATGGAAGAGTGAAAATGTAACCCCAAAGTTGCACAGACATGTAAATGACTGACAATAATGATAACAACAATAATAAAGTCACTGTGGCAGGTTAAATCCTTGACACACAACACACACAAATAATCAATGATGGTAAATAAAGCAAAACACACAAGCACTCACAGGTACACAAGTTGCAAGGTTTTACTGTCAACCCCATACTTCCATCCAACTGTTTTTTCTGGAATCATGAAAAGAGACTGTCTTTGTCGATCATATTTGAACGAGGCCACACAGGTGACCTTGCATCTTGGTCAGATGAACACTATTTACTTTAAGATTGCCAGACTCAGTGCAAAGGGCTCAGACTGCAGTCTGGTGACTGGGTTCCACTTCCTTCCCAGCAGTTCCTAAGCTGCTGTGATCTTCCATTCTACCCCCTCATTCTGTAGGTTTCTACAGAATTATACTCTCACTCAATGGATTATACTCTCTCTGGATCTGAGCGGCTCTACACATTAATGGTTCTCTGACCCAACAAGCCCCGCTAGAAGAAAAATAGGAATTAAGCCAAGAGCGCATCAAAATACTAAGCAATTATTTTGAAACTGTCCCAAGCAGGGCACTGTCCCTTCTATCCCACCCCCCAACCCCCTGTGCAGTCCTCTGTGGACAGACCAGCAGTAGCAAGGGGACGAACATGTCATGACCCTTTCTGGGCCAAAATACATTGGAAACCTTCAGGATTCAACTACATGAACATAATGGGACTAAATTTCAATTAAGCAAACCCACTAGCAATTAAGTGTTCAATGCAGACATTAGAAATTAGAGTAAATCCAAAAGAAATAGAGATACTAAAGATCTGTAGAAATCGGCAAACTAACAAGCAAAGATAAAATAAAGTTAAGCATTAAAATATGAACCTCATGAAGGCTCCCTAGTGGTGCAAGGGGTTAAGCGCAGCACTGTGTTGCTATCCAGAGCCACTGCAGCATGAGTTCGATATCTGGCCAGGGAGCTTCCCACATGGCTCAGCAGACCTCTCCTGCCTTGCCCACTGCTCCCCTCAGCAGTGTACTTCAGTGGATCTGCCTGTTCTGCTCCCCACTCCGTCTCTGGTGAATCCTCTCACCACCCCACACCTCCTACCTATACCCCAGTATGCATGCATAAATAAATCTTTTTTTAAAAAAAATATGAACCTCGTGTGAGTGAGAGCAAGGGGAGAACACAGATAACTGTATGAGTGAACAAAGGAGACATGATTATTGATAAAAGATTTTTTTAAAAAATTGAAGCAGTGTGAAAAATATTCACACAAGGAAAATATCAGGCCTAGGTGGTTTTAGTGGCAAGTTCACCAACCTTTTAAAAAACATATTTGAATCTCTTATGAACTATTTCAGAGCCTAAAAAAGCAACATATTAGTCATTTCACTTTTATAGGGCCAGAGGAATCTTGATATGAAGACCAGACAAGAATGAGAAAAGAAAATTAAAGGGTATTTTACTTATCAATATAAATATAAAAAATCCTAAATATATATTAGCAAGTCAATTCCTACAGTTCATGGAAGACATAAATACCACTATCACGTTGGGTTTATCTCAGGAATGCAAGATGTTTTAAAATTATAAAACACATTAATATGACACCTTATTTACAGATTAAGGGAGATAAACTACAAATATAAAAGAAAAACAACCCATCACCAAAAAACCTAGCAAGCTAGAAGAGGAAAACTTATATCTGACAAGTAATACATTTAAAAAATCTGTAAGACATAACATCCTCTTGGAGAAATATTAAAGATGTTGTCTTTAAAATGAGGAACAAGGTGTTCTTTTTCTGATTACTTTGGGTATTTAGGGTCTTTTACAGTTCCATCCAAATTATAAGATTCTTTGCTCTATCTCATAGATGTAACACATAGAATGAATTTTGAATTTTGATAGGGACATTTTAATAATACCGGTTCTTCCAATTCATTAGCATGAAATCTCTCTCCATTTGTGTCTCTTATTTTTTTCATCAAACTCCTGTTGTGTTCAGTGTACAGGTCTTTCACCACCTTGGTTAAACTTACTCCTGTGTTATCTTTTTTATGTGATTATAAATAAGATTCAGAGTTCTGAGTACAGTGCTTTTCCCACGACATCATATTTCTTTCCTTAACACTTTGTGGTCTGCTCACGTATTAATTAGTATGTGTTTTTGTCACCAGTATCAGGGGGCCGCTCACGTATTAATACATGTTCATCTAGTCTCCGGTTTTTCACGCCATGGTGGATTTATTTGGAACTATTAGGAGCTATTTCTTTGATCGTACTCAGTCTAGAAGCTTTACACATTGTTTTGGTGAAAGTGTAAGGTGTTTTATGAGAGCTATTACAGTTTTTTTTTAATATCCGGTAGTTCAGGAGTTGTGTGTGTTTTATTGAATGCTTATACCATTCCTGCGGTGGCACAGAAAATGGCTGGCCCCAAGGGCTGGTAAATTTAAAGGGCACTGGCACACAAAGTGTTAAGGCAAAACCCTGATTGCTATTTAGTTTTCTGTGGAGGAAGGCATTTTATCTAACATTTCAGGATGTACTAGATAATCTATGCTTGTAATTATTTTTACTGGAAATCAAGTTGTCTTCTTTCTCAATGGCTGGATATCAACTACTATGAATTTCTGCTGTTCATAGCTGATCTCATCTAGTCTGAATAGAAGCTCCTCATCTTCAAGTTGCTGAGTTTTTTTTCTTTTGGCTGAAGTTATAAAAGGGCAGCCATACTGACACAATTCACAAAAGCCAACAATGATATCAGCTAGTCTGATTAACTGTCCAGCAGTACTCAGAAGGCCTAGAGAGGAGATGAAATATCTTGGGTCACTGATAAAATATTTTTTCATTGGAGCCAAATCGAAAGCATACATGGTTTAGAATGGCAGGAAGTAACAATTAGGTCTAACTGGTCCCCTTTAACATTCTGACAGCTCAGCGTTTACGTTCAACAAACATCTAATTGTTTTCCTCCCAAATTTCAGGCTGGAAAAGCAATAGGTAACTAAAGAGATTCAGACACAGAGCAGAATCCTGAAGTTGACACAGATTTTCTTTATCAGCTCTGAAAAGTATTCTGACCTCGCATTGCACAAATAGAGAGTAACTCACAAGATCCCGGATTTAACTGACTATAATTGGGAGGAAGTTTCCCCAGAGAGAATAATATAGTAATATTATATATAATATTATAAGAGCTAATACATCCTGAGCACCGACTAAATGTCAGGCATTGTTTTAAGGGATACACTTTATCCTCTCAATAACCCAATGAGTGTCAATAAATACTAGACCTATTTTACAGATGAGACTGAGTCAGAGGATTAAGTTGTTTGCTAAAAGTCACACAGTCATCAATTGATAGAATAAAATAATCCATCAAGTTAGTTGTGAACTCAGTGTCCCCCCAACTGTGTTTGCCTATGTTGAGGGACATAGATCCAAAACACAAACGTTGAGCTATAGCAGATACACTAAGTAACTCAAGGACAATGAGTTGCCAGATTCTGTACCTTTGCCTAGAACTGCCAGCTCAGCAAACTACCACCAGGTTCCCCAGGCTGGCAACGTGGGAGTTATCATTGATTCCTCTCTTTCTTTCCTACCCATCTACAAATAACTACTGATTTTATTTTAAGAAATAAATCTCAGCCTGAGTATTGCTCAGCAACTTTTTGACTTCTACCCTTATCTAAGACACTATTGTCTCACCTGGATTTTAGCAAAAAACCTCCTAATGAGGCTCCTTGCTCCCACTCTTGTCGAATCACAGATTCCTGTACTTTGTTTTAAACTAAAGAAAAAGATCATAAGCCACAAATCCTCTGACTTAATTTCCTCAAAACACCCCACACCATTCCAGCTTCACTGATCTTACATTTTCTTCAACCAGGCAAGTTCGTTCTACCTCAGTGTCTTTCATTTTCTGCTTCCTCACTTTGCTTAGATGTCTGTTTAGATATTACGTTCTACTTCCAAAGACTCTTGGTCCCTTTACATACTCCCCCCATCTTCATTACCGTATTGGCCTTGGAAAAATATTAATTTTGGCTGTTGAAATAAAGTATAATTTTAAAACATTTGACAGCAATAACATGGAGGCTGGGAGGGGAACATATTCAAGCAAAGCACAGGTATTTATTAAGGCTAAACCCTGATATGTCACACTATAGACTCCAAAAGCAATATGACAAATACAAACCAAAATCATTATGACTTTGGAAGAAATTCTTAAGGAAGATATAATAAAATACATACCACAAGGGGATGAATGTAAGTCCATTAAAATGTTAAATGTTGACAAAATATGTAAGTAAAAAACAACTAGAGGAACAACATATTTAACCAACAAAAGATTAATATCCAGAATGTATGAAATATCACTACAAATCAATAAACTCTTCAACCAACTAGAAAAATAGAAAATGGATATGATTAGGCAATTCATAGCAGAGATCAACAGACACACAAAAATATCCCCTATACTATCAATAACAGGAAAATGACTGTTGACTCCAGACCCAGGAGCCATCTGACCAGGACCCTGGCAAGGACCACCCAGGAGAGCCCAGTCAACCCACAAAATCACAAAGATAGTTTTCAGGTCACTGCATTTTTGAGTAGTTTGTTTTGCAAAATTTGATAACTGGTACAGGAAGAGCAAATAAAGCTTTTTAAAAATGCTGAGTTGCAGGCGCCTGCCCATCATAGAAATGGAGATCTGCAGGCAAATGGACTCACAGTCCAGAGTCCTGATGAGTCATTGTCATACTCATGGCGCAGTCACCTGCTTCGCTCAGACCAGCACTGGCCCCTCAGAATGCACAACTCAGGGAACACAGCCCTAGATCTCATGAGCCCACATGAGGCAGAACTGTGCTGTGACGCAGGTGGACAAACCCAGGGAGGGTGCAGGAAATGAGAAAAGAGGCATCTTGATACTATGGTAGGGGAGGTGACCAGGGGACAGAGAGGTGATTTTTCTGGGAGACTGCTTCCAAGATAGATATTTGGTCTCAAGAATGGGTGCTCCCTGAGGAATAAAAATGTAGACAAAGGGGGGAGGGAGAATTATTGATGAGTTCCATCATTTCCCAGAACTTGAAATCACTAGGCAAATTGCATTGCCTTGGCAACAGGCCCATTAGGCAATTTATATATTAATTTCAGAAGGACACAGAAAGGATATGCCTACATTATTTTAAAAGCTATCAGAAGAAAATAAATTAAAACAAATTATAGGAAAATATAAAGCAACTCCATGTGTTCTTTTGTTCATTTGTCATTTTCCAAAGTCATATTTCATCCTAAACCCCACTACGTACTAATTTTTTCTTAAAACAAACCTACTGGATGATTTTGCTTTTTTGGAGGGAGGGGGCATCCTTATTTTATAGTTGAATAATGCTTTCACTGCTTAGCCACTCAGTGAATTAGAATTTTCTTTTTCCATTTTATAGATCTCAATACTGAAACTCAGGAAGTACTATTCAAAGGTCATGAGCTGGCACACAGTGGGATTTGGACTTGACTCCAAGTATCTACTGCTCCTACAAGGTCTGCCTCTTCCTTTGAACAAAACGTGTGGATGAGAGTGCTGAAAAACGAAAAGATGGTGGAAAAGTGAGAGCTGAAGGTGGAGGGGGCTATCAGGGTCTCCTTTCCTGGCCGTGGGTTGTGAGCCAGATGTCACAGACAGGGAGAAACTATTTTGACTGGAGAAGAGAGTGGTTACTGGGGCAACAGTGCAGCCTAGTTTCAGGGGCATGTACTAGGGAGAAGTCTCTTGCATTTTCCTAGTTTATACCAGCAGTTCTCAACCACAGGAGATTTTGCCCCCAGGAGACATTTGGCAAAGTCCGCAGAAATTTTATTTTTACTGCTGGGGAAGGGGGAACAAATGCTTCTGGCATCTAGTGGGTAGAGATCAGGGATGGTCAACAGCCTCCAATATATGGGACAGGCCTTTACAGCAAAGAATTACCTAATCTTGATTGGTTAAGTCAAGATTCTAAATAGGGTATATGCATGACATGGGTGTATATTACAGCATGTTATATATAACATGTATATTAAATATATAGTGGACCATTAAACAACCCAGATTTGAACTGAGACTCCACTTATACATGGATTTTTCTCATAAATGATGATGCAAACTTATGGTATTAATATAGTTTAAGCCTGTATTTTCTCTTATGATTTTAATGTTTTCTCTAGCTTACTTTGCTGTAAGAATACAGAATACATAAAACATACAGAATGTTTGTGAATCAACAGTTTATGTTCTCAGTGATACTACTGGTTAAGAGCAGATGAAGAGTTAAGTTTTGGGAGTGAGTCGTCAAGTTTGGGGAGTCAAAGTTAAACTCAGATTTTTGATGACACAGGGGGTCAAAAGCCCCTAGAGAAAAGAGCACAAGGGACTATGGTTCACAGGTTCACAGGTGAATCGGTGATGGGTAACCGACGGGGAATGCACAAAAATGTAAAGGGTATAAATTAAATTTTTAAAAATTATATATGTAAAAGATAGTAAAATCAAAACAACAACCACAACAAAAAGCCCCTAACCCCCTAGTTGTTCTCTTTATATACTTCTATCTGTAACCTCTATATTGCTAGTAGGATGTATATGGAGGCAGAAAGGGGGAAAGCTCTGAAAGGAATTGCCTCGTGACTGTGGGCACTGGCGAGCCTGACATCTGCTGAGCAGTATGGACATTCTGTCGGCGGATGAGACACAATCTGAGGTCTGAAAGCAGTCTTCTCTGGAGACTTGGGAGACCGCAGTCTTCCGTCTAAACATTCAGTTGATTAGATGGGGCCCACCGTACTATGGAGACTGGAGACCTTGCTCTACTCAAGTCTACCGATTTAAATGTTAGTCACTTCTTAAAATCTCTTCCTGCCAACACCTAGATTAGTGTTTGACCAAGGAACCACACCCTCGCCAAGCGGCAGATAAATTTTGTCACGCCTTAGGCTCCCCCCAGGTAGCTTGCAGCCCTGGGGTTGAGGACTTCAAGGAAGCGTCCCATCCTAGGAAGTCAGGATATGATATCTCTGCCCACAAGCAAATTAAATGTAACATTTTTGTAGATAAATAATAAAAGTAGGCTCCTTTTCTGTAAGAACTATGTATAAGTTTCTCTAGTATGCCTGCATGCATGCAGCCCTTCCCTCATTGTCTGAGACCTCATGAATGGGTCCAGGTACCAAGCTGCTCCTTTGATAAAAATGCCTTCTCGCCCAGTCGGGGGTTAATGCCTCAAGGAGTCTGCACAAGAAGGTTTCTTAGATTCACTGCCTTAGAAAACCTTCCTCAAACAGGACAACTTAAGAAGGAGTTAATAATAATCAGCCTGTTTCTAGCTACTTGTAAAAGATACATCTCTTTACTCACACCTGCACAACTTCTTTGTGCCTCACACTACCAAGATAAGTATTGGGCTGCTTCAGCTAATGATAGTAATGTCCTTGACAGGCCACAGACCACCATACAAAACATAATGAATTGCTTCTTTCCCATACCCCCTTTTTGCGTTTCCTGGCAACCAAATACCAGCCATGACCTCTAGACCACAATAAACAGTATATTCAAAAGAAAAGTTACTCTTTATCTAACCTTAACGCACTAACAAAGTATATATTTTTGTCTCAAACATGTCTTGTTTCTGTAAACTATGTAACCTTCATTATTTGTTAAAATTATGCTTCCTTGCCAACTTTTTCAATATAAAACCCCACCACCTGAGCAATAAAGTGGAGAAAAGCCTGATCACACTTTCTGGCGTGTGCCGTCTCTCACTCCCCTTCCCTCCTGTCGCTGAAGCCTTCTCGGCTACCCTCAATAACCAACAATAACTTTGCCCGGAGCTGGCCTCTGGCAAAATTTAACATGCACTGAACTTTCAGAACTGTGAGGTAGAGATTTTTAGTCTTGTTTTAAAGTTCTCAGAAATTAATGTTCCCATCGTTGCACGGGTCGCGCTGACAACAGTTAACCTACTTGCGCACTTAACTGTGAGCAGGTGCTTCCCTCTGCTGTGGGGAGGCCATTGTGGTAGTTACTACACTGAAACAACAGAGGCCACTTTCAAAGCCAGGCAGTCTGGCTCCAGAATTAATGTGCGGTCCCCACACAGAATCACCTGGAGGGTTAATCAAAACAAATTGGTAGGTCCTACCTCATGACCCTGAAACAGCAGGTCTAGAGGGGCCCAAAGCTTTGTGTTTCTATCAAGCTCCCAGGTGATAGTAACTGATAGAACGAATGTTCTAAACCTGGAGCTCTGCCAGGGGTCCAGGTGAGCAGGACTGGGCCTGACTGCACGCGTTCCACACACTTGCCGAGCCCTGCTGCAGTGCAGTTATCAGGTTCTGGCCACCGATTCCCATGTGTGGAGGATGGTGGGGTTCCATACCCCTCACCAATTCTGAACACCAGCTGAGTGACCAATGATTCAACTCAATTCTGACACCATCTACCCAGAGACAGCATCAGACCCCACAAATTAAGGGCTCAGCCCTCCCCCCGCAAATCAGGGCCAATGACAAGTCCAGGTTGTCACCTGTGCTTCTGAATAAACAGTTCTAAGTCTTAACTTCGGATTCAATTAACTTGCTAGAGCAGCTTACAGAATACAGAGAAACCTTTTACTTACTACGCCACCTGTGTGTCATAAAAGGGGACAACTCAGGGAAAGCCAGAAGAAGAGTCACGCAGGGAAGGTCTGGGTGAAGGCGCGGAGCTCCCCTGCTTACCCTGTGCCCGCGTTCTCCCAGAACCACACGCCACACAACCACCAACATGGAAGCTCTCTGTCCTGTGGCTGTTTAGCTTTTATAGAAGACTCATTACGTAGGCATGATTGATTAATTCCCTGGCCATTGGTGATTGCCTCAGCCTGGAAGTCAGGGGGTGGGACTGAAGGTTCCAACCTTCTCTTCAGGGTTGGTTCCCCTGGCAACCAGCCCCACCTGTAGGTGTTTGTCAAAGGTTGTGGTGGTGGAAAGGGGCTTGTTATAAATAGTCAAACGCCCATTTCAACTTATGATTCTGAAGTGATTTCAAGAACTAAGGAAAAGAGACCAAATAGTCTAACAAAAAAAATGCTCTCATTGCTTAGGTGCTGTGAGCCTGGAACCATGGATGAAGACCAAACACATACTATAAAAAAAAAAAAATCACAACATCACACCAGGTGACAGAGATAAAATGATGACAAGGTAGTCACAGTCCCTCGTGACATTCTCAGTGCTGGATAAGTCTGTACCAGCAGAAAGACGAGGACGGGAACCTCGTGAAGGACAGGAGGTGTGTCCAGCAGGAGCCCATCCCTGAGGCGTGGGTTGGGGAAGACACCCCAGAAGAAGCAGGTGGCTAAACTGAGAGTTGAGGGAGAAGCAGGGAAACTAGGGGCTCTATGGAGGAGTGTCTGAGCATGGTGAGAACATGTACCCGCCAAGGCCCAGTGAGGAGGCACTTGCACATTTGGGGAACCAAAGGCATTCAGCAAGATAAATTACAATATTTTTTTCCCATCTCCTTGGCACATCATCACACAATCTGTACAATAAATCTGTACCTTGTTTTCCTCATCTATATATTCACATATTCAGTAAATTACCACATTTCCTGGATTCAAAATGCACATTTGCTCCCCCCACCCCAACTTTAACATTCATGAATCAGTATGGGCGTTACTATATGCCCATTTCCTGCTGCTTTTTTCCCTCCCTTGAAAGCTGTTGGGCATTTGGTTTCAGAATTAAAGAAAGGTAGTGTCATTTTTTGCTTTACCTTTACCCAGACTCATAGAAAACAGGACTATCAAAAAAGATTAAAACTCACAGTGGGTCTCCAACCTGACTGTCCCCTGGTATCAGTGGGGGTGCTCTTCTACCTTACTAATGCCTCAGCCCCATGCCCAGAGATCCTGATGTTACTGGTCCTACTGAGTAGAGCCTGGCAGGGAAGTTTATGGAACCCAGGTGATTCTAAAGTACACAGCCAAGGCTGAGAACCAATACCACCTGCAGCAGGTCAGGTAGCAAGGCTTCCTCAGTAAGTCAAATATGACGCTCAGGTTTTGCTTTATTTAGCAAAAGTCTTATTGGCATGCAGCCACATCTGTAGATGTATATTTTATATCACAGTGGCACAGTGGAGCAGTTGCAATAAAGGCAGTCTGACCCACAGAGAAAAATCTTGCCAACCCTTATCTTGTACCATGGCTAATCACAGCGAGCTTCATGAATCAGCCTCATCAGTGTGGCGAGGAGCCTGTTAGGCATGTCAGGCCCCGGCCCTGTGCATCTGTCTGCAGGGGAACAAGATCCCCAGTTGATCCGTGTACAGGGCGAAATCTGCACCCACCCCCTCTGCCACTTTTTGCCCCTTCATCTTCACTCCTGCCCAGACCCCTCCAGGCCATGCTAATCCAGGGAGGGCTATCCTGTCCTCATCAATTAGATCTCCTTTCTGATTTTTCTCTCAGGGCACATTATTTTTCTTCATCGCACATTGGAGTGTTTATCTCATTAGTGTCTGTCACTCCTACAGTGGAAGCCTCAGGATGGTGGAGGCCGAGGCTCAGGGCACAAGGGAAAGTTCTGAAGAACAGAACCCACACAGGGGCTGCTGCCCAGTGGAAAGAGGAAAAGCAAGAGGAAGTACTTAGGTGGGAAAGAACAGAACCAATTATTATACAGACCAGGGAGGGTGTCTCCTAGAAGGTCCCGGATAATGAGCAGCTAGGTTAGATTTAATTTCCTCTTTTTGTAATTCCAGGATTAAATATTAGCATTCAATCACACAGGAACGCTGAAGCGCGTTGGTGAGGCTCCACAGAGCAAGGATCCAATTTTACCAGCTGTTCATTAAATGAAATATCCATATATATCAGGAATTTAATTAGAAAGGCAGAGGGCCAAGGATGTGATCATTGCTTAAGAAAGTTACATTTCAGGCAGCTTTTCCCTTCCAAGAGAACTAAGGGAACTAATTGCATTCTATTCCCTTTTTTTCCCCTGTTAATCACAGCTTGCTTCCACTGATTTTTCCCAAATGCCCTTGAGGGGTGGAACATTTCGGAATGGCTGATTTCTTGTATGAAGACAAGGACACCAGCTGCTCTGCTCTAAAGGTAGTGCCTTTCAAAACAGAACCCAAGTCAGACAGCTTAGGCTGGGTCCTCTGGGTCCTAGGCATTAACGCTTGCCAATAGTGAGATAAAAAGATGACTGAAGAAAACAGCCTGGAGAACAGAGGAAGCAGTGCAGAGACTCAAGATGCTCCAGTTGAATTCCAGAGGTGACTTGGAATAATGCTGACTGCCATGTGTGCCTGGGGTCCTCCCTCCCCCAAATGAAAGAGCACAGTGTTTGGAAGGGTGTCACTGTAAGAGGAAAGTAGCCTGAGGGCAGAGTGTGGGCTGTGAGCTGAGAGGCCTTGGGTGGGTCCTTTAACTTGAACTTTCAGTGACTAATTTTCCTCTGTAAAATAACATGCCTTTGTTTATTTATCCATTCATTTATGGATGCTAAGCACTGTGTTAGGTGTCAGGCAATGAAAAGTCAAACCAGGGGATCTTGTCCTAGTGGATCTTACAGTCCATTAAGGGAGCAAGGCATTTTTGAAAGAATCACATCAAATAAGGGTAAAGGTGCAACTGTGTGACATGCTGTCAAGGGGAGGTACCTCTAAGACACAGCAAACACATCTTGTAAATCTTGTCACCAGGAAGCCACACTTCCTTCCCACCCATGCCATTGCTACCATAGCTTCTTGTCTGAGTGACTTCCATCAGAGATGTCCCTCTTTGACTCTTACCCTTCTTAAAGATTCTCCATACTGCAGTCAGAGTGACCTCTGAATACCATAAATTAGATGAAAACCTCCCTGTTCAAAATCTCTAATGTCTTTCCATTAGGCTTACATTCCAAAACTTGGATTTGTGGCCTATAAGGCTCCACATGCTAGGGGCCAATTCCCCCAGATCGCTGACCTCTTCCTCATCATTCTCTCTCTCACTCCCTCCTCTCGTCACACTGGCCTCCTTGGTTTTCTCCAAACATGTGGGAAACGTTTTTTCTTTCCACAGGGTCTCATGTCTCACATGTTTACTCAGGTCTCTGCTCAAACATCACCCCTTCAAAGAAGCCTTCCTGATCATCCCCTCCAAAGTGACTCCCCCCGCCCATAGTCAGTCTCTAACCCTGCAAGTAACTCCTTTTTCTTCTAACCTATACTATCACCGAGAAGTTATTTGTTGATTTCTCTAGTGTTTATATTTTTCCTGGATGTGGGACTTTGCCAGTCTTGGTTTCTAGCACCTAAAATAGGGCTTGTGCATAAAAAGGTGCTCTGTAGGTGCTTGTTGAATTATTAAATAACAGAGTGACATGCAATAAGGAAAACTGGTGAACTCAGAAAAGTCAGGTGAGGCTTCCTTAAGGGACTGATGTTTGAGCTAGGGACTGGAGGGAAGGTGAGCATTGACCAGGCCAATAGGAATAGAGTTTTCAGGAGGGAGGACAGCTTGTGCAGAGGCCCTGTGGAGGAAGGAGAACTACGTGAGCAAGGAGCCAAAGAAAGTTCAGTATGAACAAAACATAGAGAGAGGGGGGAGGAGCATGGCACTCAGTGAAGCTGGGAACGAAGTGGCCAGGCCACGCATGGCTTTGCTAGGCCTCTTAGTGGTTTCTGTCTTTAGCCCAAGATCCATGGGAAGTCATTAGAGGATTTTCACTGTGGGGAAAGGTAGGGGAAGAACCAATCACTTTTGTTTATGAATAATACTGGAAAAGTATTAATGATACTTTTAATTATTATTAATAACATTACTACTTACAATACTTACAATATTTCGGTCCTATTTTCTTTTCAGAAATTCTAAGATTCTATGAAAATTCAAACAGCAAAATGAGACTGGACTCTTGAACATTCACTGAAGTCAGTTTTGCGGGCTGAGATTCAAGCTACTGAGTTCTGTAGCAACTCAAACATTTGGGACTTGATAGTGTTGTGTCCTGAACTCCCCCTTTCTGCCTTCTCCTAAAGGCAACGTTTCCTCTCTCCCTGAAAAGTATGACTTCTGAACTATGATTCTGACTATGCATGTATTTAGCAATAGATTGAACATCAGCCTTAGAAACGTCTAGCTTTTGAAGCACACGTTCTCCAGTTTACCCACCAGAAGCAGCAGGTCAGGCTTGGGTTTTCACCGTATCACGAATTCAGATCTTGCCACTGGCCAACTGTGGTCTGGAGCAGCTGAGACACACTGGACCCTCAGACCCTCATCTGTGGAAGGGAGATAATAACCGCACTGTCTTCACTGGATTGTTGTGGGATTTAAATGTGATAACGTATTATAATTCAACATTTCTACATGCTTCATCATCATCGCCAGAAGTCCAATTTCCACCTCCATGGAACTGATACTCGTTCTCCCACCACCCCCACTAAAGCTCCTTCCCCTCTTTAACCACCAATCTGTATCTGAGAGTTTGTTCTTGTTTTGTTTGTTTGTTTGCTTTGGTTCTTTTTCTGCCACATGTAAAGGAAATCACATGGTATGTGTCTTTCTCTGTTGCACCTTGGTATAATGCCAAGGTCCATCCATGTCATTGCAAATGGCAAGAGTTCATCTTTTTTTTTAGTAGCCTAGTATTATTCCACCATGTGTATACATATACCACATCTTCTCTTTCCATTTACCCATTGATGGGCATTACCTGAAATTTTTGTTAGAGCTTAGTGTTATTTCAACAAGAAAATTTTGAAAGAATTAAAAGGTAAAGAGAAAGAAATCTGAAGACACAGAATGTGGTGATATGTGTGTATAAATATATATATATTTATACACACACACACATATATATATATATATATATAGAGAGAGAGAGAGAGAGGCAGAGAGAGAGAGACACAGAGAGAGAGAGAGACAGAGACAGAGAGAGACAGAGACAGAGACAGAGAGAGAGAGCGCGCACTGAGTAAGTGCTGAGTCAGTCGACAAAGCCAACACCCTGGACTGGAATATTCAAAGATCTACCCTTTCAAAGAAGTCTGGGGTCAACCACCTCCTTCTAGCTGGCGTCAGTCACCTCTCGCTTGCTGGTTGGCCTTAGGAGCGTGGCTTCAACTCTGGGTGCACCTAGGCACTCCCCCTGCTCACTCCTTTTTAACAGGGGAGTTTCACAGCTGTGCATGAATGGAACCACAGCCTGTCTTTCAGTGTCCAGAACATTGCCCAACTCTATAAAATTTACAGCTGCTGATAGAGATGAATGAGATGACAATGGAACATCCTTGCTTAACTGTAACTTCTTCCCTGAAGAATTGAAAGAACTGAAGGAACACTGAGAAATAAAATGCGTAAGTGGATACATGAAAACCCTCCAAGCTTTGGGAGAAAACAGCCATCTGAAGTAGTTTGTGTCTAAGGATACATATTTATGGATCTATGAGACAGCTTTCCAACAAAGACAACACCTTTGAATATCAATGACTATTAATAGATTGACTCTAAATTACAAATAACTGTGTGTGTTCAAATTGTTGGCATAAGAAGAAACAAAGGAGGCTTACAAACTGTGTGTATTAGAGTGGGATGGGGTATCTCTGGCCCAGGGAGTTTGAAAACTGGATTGCTATAGGCTAAGGTAAGATGCCAAGGCAGTAACTTACCAAATAAGACCCAACAGTCTTTAAAATGTGCAGACAGCTCTCTGAGGTGCAATTACCCTGATTTCTACTCCAATTATGCACTTAACTTGTTCTCCATTACTAGTGTCTAAGAAGTCCTTTGCCTTAATCACTGGCCAGTACAAGTCTTATAATATATTTAGTGTTTGTCTCCCCCAGTTAAACCACCTACAAATGTGAGTCAGGGTTTGTGAGCATTTCGTGACAGGTCCCCAGAGAAGAGACAATTAGGTGCTTAATGGTGTGGTTTCAGGATGATGACAGTAATCACGGAGAAGGGGAAACAGAGAAGGAAATGCAGTTGGGAATAATTTATGAAGGCAAAATTCTTGGAAAAAGCTCCTCACTTTAGAAACTGGATTCATGGCATCTGTCCAGAAAATGCAGATGTTGAAGTTTGAGGAGAAGGAGGATTTTAAGAATGGTGCTAGGGAATTATATGCCATTGTATGCTCTTCTATTACTTACATATCCAAAAACACACTCCATGCAAGGTTTGAAAGGATATCAAGAAAGCAGGAAGCTTTCAGTGAAATGATACTCTCCTCTGGCTTCCACCCAAAGCCTCTATATATCCAAGGGCCCCTTTAATTTATACCTTTTGGAAAATGGCATTTATTGTCTCAAAACATCAGACTCAAATCAAGCACAGCACGTTTCTTGCTGAGTCCCAAGGATTTATCACCTGTTTAGTACCAGCTACGCGCCAGCCACCAAAGGGCTATAATTTCATCAAGTCCTCTCTATCCCCTTGGGCCTGGATTTTGTTTCTACTTTAGATGAAGGACTTTACATGACTAGATGCAGTTCAGAGAGCTCATGTGACTTGCTCATCCCGGTCACCAGCTAGTCAGGATGTAGATTTCAGCTCATGTATTCAAACAACAGACATTTACTGAGCATTAACTACGTGGCCATAGAGCATCTTCGGTGGCTAGCACTGAAGATAGTCCATTGAACACAAAAGACTAAGTACAATTTAGTGGGAGACAAAAGTGACTAGGGAAGCCCAAGGGACTACAGGGACCCAGTCAGGGTACCAAAGAGAGTCCAGTAATGGTTTTCCAAGGAGTAGACATATTATCTGAGCCCTAGAAGGAAAGAAGGGGCTCATCATGTTTGGAGTCTAGAGAACACTGTTCTAGCAGAGAAAATTCCAAATGCAAATAGCAGGAACTGGGAAAGCTCCTGCTTAAAGGCCTTCTTAAAGAAAGGGGAGATTCTGGCAAAGAAATAGGAAGACTTGAGGCAGGAGAAGCAGAAAAAGAATGGATGATGGGGGGAATAAATAAATGAAACCACAATAAGGATTTTGGATTTTGTCCAAAGGCACTGGAGCATTTTAAGCAGAGGAAAGTATGAGCAGATGGTTTAGAATGCTCACTCAGCTGAAGTTTGGAGAATGTTAGAAGAGGACCAGAGCAGGGAGGTAGATGGGGAGGCGGTTGTTGCCTGGGTGAAAGAGAGGATGGGGTTTTGGAACTGGGAGCAGAGACCACAGGGAGAAGGGGGAGAAATTTGAAGAGATTGTTAGGAAATTAAATTGTTAGAACTTGGAGATGGATTAGATGGGTTATTGATGAAGACTGGGGAGGAAGACAGTGCTACTCTAGAATTTTCTGGTGTGTCACTCATAAGAAGAGAGGCAGGATTTGGGGAAGATAGTGAAGCACCAGGCTTGTGCTGGAAGATATCCAAGTGCCTGTGGGCAGTTAGATATCTGGGTCTGGAGTTTTGAGGAGAGGTCTGGCTTGAGGGGATGGATTAGGAGGCAACTGGTAAATGTGCTGGCTGATTCTATTGCCACTTGACTGAACTGCAGGATGGTAAGGTCTGAGAAAGCTGGGATATTTATTCACCAAACTTCATGTATTATGGGATGAGGAGTTGCTTCCTGGGGCGGGGGGCGGGGGGGCTCATCTCCCAGTCTTTCTGGTCTACCCTGCATGACTGAGGCAAGCTCCCAAGGCTAGAGAAAGCCCTTAGGCCTTCACAGGTGCCTGAGGAAAGTCTCTAGAATCCACTGAGACTGGTGGATGCAGTAGGAATGTAAAGAGGGCTTTGCTAATCGACAGAAAAAAGGATAGAAAAACTAGAGAAATTTGCTACCATGTATACACATCTTCATAGTATGAGATTTTCTAACTGTCCCAGAGATATGTGGAAGTAAGTGAGAGTCTAGCTTTAACTACACAGGGTGACTGACGGTGAGGTAGGGAGACCAAAATATGGCACAGGAACCATTTAACACACTGTGGGATTTTTTTCTACCAAATAATAACAACTAAATGTGATGATGACTGGCTCAGAATCTTCAAATTTCTATTGTATTTGGACTTATGTCACGGAGACTTCAAGTCAGATTTTCTTTCCAAACATTAATCAAGTTGTTTTTAAAGGACTCAGTAAATGATTAGCTTATGGTTTTTCAAGCCAATTGAAATGCCTTTGCCAAGTAACTATGGCAAAATCTTTCCTTTCTCAAGTCTATGATACAGTACTTAGAGCATTACAAAAAAACCTTTCAGGGCCAAGTCACCACCCAATCCTTAATTGCTAAGAGACAGAGATCATGTATCTAATAAAGTCAATGTATATTTATCTATGTCTCCATGACTTGAGGGGAATGTTAAGGCTTACCTTCATAAGGCTGTGTTAGTGTGGCTGCTCTATTTTTTCTTCCCTTGAGCATTTGGGTGAAAGCTTCCAAATCCTGGCAAAATTAAATAAGTAAATTTTCTTAGACTTGTTTTTAGAATCAAAGGAAGTGTTAGCATTCAGGGTTATCTCAATCAAGCAAGACAGCTCAGCAAAGTGAGGTTTATAGTCAGTAGTGACAGTGCAGCTGTCTTACTTTAGCAAAATTGAAGTTCAGAAGCCGAGACACAAGCAGAGGTGATGCTGTCTCTTATCTTGCCTGAGATTTTGCACAATGGTAGATTTTCTTGATACATGAGAGATACTTCAGCTAGATTCTAAGCTTTAAGTCATTCATTTATCAGGTATTTATTGAATACCTCCGAAGTGTCGGGTACTGTTGGAAGAGTTAAGGATAGAAAAGACATAAGGGATCTCTTCTTTTGCACATGTTATGTTAGCCAGATAGTATCCATTTTTATTCATGGTAACCCCATGCAAATTCCCCTGCCAGGGCTTCAGGGCTATCCCCAGGAAAGACAAGTTTGGAAGGAGGGAGAAGAATCTGATGAAGAAGTAAGACTAAGTCTATATTATTCATTTAGAAAGTTGGTCTTTAGTCAGTCATTGTCTTGTAAAGCATTGTCTGTGCTACTTAAACTCTGCATTCCCTTGAAGAACTTAAGGTTACTTTGGGGAGCTTCATTTTAAAATTCTGAAAATGTCAACATAATATCTTTCTATTGAGAGTGATGGGTATTTTTGTTACCCTAAAGCCATTATCCAAAGAAATGAAAACGGAGTACACTTTGTGTCTTATTGGTGGAAAGTTGCCTCAAACTGCAAAGTATAAGCTATGAGGGACCATGTGGTGAAATGGGAACAGTCAGTCCCAAACATCTCATCCAGGACAGCTCTTTCCCAAAACGAGCTCTACAGACTGGAATACTTTGAGGGGCGAAAAGGGAGCATTCAACATTGGTGAGTTATGCATTTTCTGTTAATCATGTGTTACATTCCATGGAAACAAGGTATTTCAGTGAGGTCCAAACACTGAACAAAATTGGGTCCTAGATCAACTAATTTTGGAAAACACTTCTGTTTGTCTCGCTCCTTCAGCTCCACCAGCATTCTTACTGCCACCCTCATTTATTGAGCACTGATGCCTGATACATCTTGAGGCTCTTCCTATTTTTTTTCACATATCCCTGGGAGGGAGGTAAGAAGGTATCACTGCTCGTAGGACAGATGAGAAAAGACTCAGGAAGTTTAGGGAATGACCTGCCTGATCCGTAACATGAACGTAAATCTGTTTCAGAACAAAACTTGAAACTTTCCATCAGGGTCAGGAACAGAGATAATCAATTTTGACCAACATTTGATCACTCTGGAAAAGTCTTAGATGTGTGATATGTCAAAAAGTGGAAGTACAGAAAACCTAATCTTCATACTAATTTCTCAGGATTGTAGGAGTATGCTATTTTTGTTGGCAAACACATCCTCATGAGTTTGGCTCACTTTGTTTGCAGATGTATCCCTAGCGATAGCTTATTTTTGAGAAATTCCAGGGACAGGGATATTTACTGATACAGATTTTCTTTTGTAATTTTTAAGACATTATATTAGTGGGATTATATAGTATAGTATATATATAGATAACTTAGTAATTCATTCATATTCACAATTCTTGTAACCTGAACTTTGTATGGTGACTTAGTCACTTTGACACTATCCATGCAAACAAACAATTGTTTTCTCTATAAATATTCCAACTATTCAACGTCTTTGGAATTTTGGACTACTGGGAAGGAATAGGAAAAGTGGAAACAGAGAGAACATCATAAATAACAATCATCTTTTTTGAGATGCTTCACAAAAAGATTTAGCAAAATTGAACGGTTTTTGTTACTTAAAAAAAAAAGTTAAAGATGACTGGCCAGTGAATGCTCAAACAGTTTTTTTCTACACATCATAAAATATGATTTCATATGGCACAACGTCCAAGACACATGTATTTTTGGGTGGAAGACAAGCTTTATTTTCAGGTTCTCTGCATTTTTAATATTTTTGAATAAAACAAGGGAGGAGGGAGGAAATAGATGACTTCTTTTATAAGGAAAAGTATTTAACGGCCATGTAATTTAAATCACTTTACACTGCTCAGGAACCATATGTAGGTGAGTCCATCTCTGAGGACATGAAAACATAAGTTTAACATTGGAACTTCTAAGTGTCATGCTTGAAAATTTTATATTAAAAACACCACTTGTCAAATAGATGCCTCTTTTAAAAAAATCAATGTAACTGCTAATTCCGTAGTTACAGAAATTCTTACCAAAAGACTTCTAAAGTCCTACCTATGTCAAGTCTTAGGATGTGCACTTCTCAGAAGTAAGTGTCCCTAGTTCAAGGTGGCACTTACTAAGGAGTATCACCACCCCTCCCCTATTTGGCAAAGACCACCTTTAAACATTTCCACAGAGTAGATTTCCAAAATGCGAAAGGAGAAATCTTTATCACAAAAGGACACAGAAGTAAAGAAACCACTTGCTGGTCCTACTCTATTCCTCCTGCCCCCCTCAAAATTATTTGCACAGTTGACAATGAGCCAGGAAGTTGGGGTTCCACTCATGGCAGGAAGTGATTGGGCATTCCCCTCAGACAATACAACTTACACTATCCCAAATAAACCTGTGGGAGATGCAGAACCAAATGCACAGTTTAGGCTGATACAGACTTGAGAGTGACTTTTCCTGACCGGGGTCAGTCAGCCTCATTCATTCCTTCCTCATGTAATCCCGGGCCCTGTGCTGGCTCTGGGCAGGCTGCTAGGTGAGGGACATGGAGTCCTGAGGCTTCTAACAAAAGAATGCAAAAGTTGGGGGGGGGGGGGAGAGGACTAAAAGAAAGACGGCGTGAGGGCTGCTGCCTCTGCCTAGAGGTGAAAAACAGGAGGCGGCAACTTTGGCCTCCTGAAATTTACTTCTTTCCTCCACCAAGGTCCTCTCACAGCCCTTCTGTCGGGCACCTCCCTCCCAGGTAACTACTGGCCATTGCAAACCTAGTTCAGGTTCCTGCCGTCCCAGCGGACAGTGGCCCCAGGACTTACCTGGGGAAATTTGCACGCCGCCCCGAACCTGCACTTCCCAAGCCCTGGACTGACTCCTCCCGGCGTACAGAGCGCACCAGAAGGAGCGCAGGAGCGCAGCGCCTAGTGCTGCAGACCAGAGCCGAGGGGCGGACTTCAGAAACCGCGAAGGGACCAGAAGTGGTGGCTCAGCGCAGTCAGCCTCTTGCCTCCCGGTGTCCAGCTCTACACCCCTCATTGCTATATAAATGTTTCTCTCCGCCCCCGGCCCGACCCTTCTCCGCCCCTGCGGCCCCGGGCCCAGTGCACATCCCCCGGGAAGGGGGCGCAACCATGGGGAGGT
Organism: Scalopus aquaticus; assembly: GCA_004024925.1. Taxonomy (NCBI): domain Eukaryota; kingdom Metazoa; phylum Chordata; class Mammalia; order Eulipotyphla; family Talpidae; genus Scalopus; species Scalopus aquaticus. Next base: position 30,409 of record PVIJ01005684.1, read on the forward strand.
GACGGAAGCAAGAGTGAGGGGATCCCGCGGGCTGCAACTGTTCCACTGGCTTCTCCCCTAAGTAGAACCTCTGTTCTCGGCACCAGAAGCACCAGGCCACTGGAGAATATTGGGGGTGGGGGGGGTGGGGGCTGGATTTTGAGGGGGCTCAGGGTTTGCGCCTCCTCTGTACCCAGCAAACCCGAAGAGCGCGCAACCGGAGGTGGAAGGAAGCCTTAATTTGACAGCTTTGTTAGGGGTCTCCTTGTGAAGGCAGGGGCTGAAAGGGAGCCCGAGAGAGTTTTCGTTTCGGATGGTGGGAATTTCTTCTCGCCTGGGAACCAGCACTAGCCGCTGCCTGCACCTTAAGATTGAAGTGGCCCTTACCGTCCCACGTCCACCTCCAATTCAGGTCCTTTCCGCTAATGACGTTTTCTGGCTGTCTCTTCATTTATCTATTTACTTCACAAATATTTGATGACCTGGTATGTGTTCCTATTAGGTGCTTGAGATACAAAACCAAATAGGGCCCTTATTGGTGAGACAGAGATGGAACCTGGGAAAGGAGTGTAATTGCCAGATGGGTAAATGCTGCCATAAGAACACAAAAGGTATCCTTACTCAACCTTGGGAGTTCCAAAGAAGCTTCCCAATGAAATTAAGTGCAAGTTCCAATCCAAAGAGTGAGTTAGCCCATAAAAGCAGAGGGAAAGGGTCCCAGACAAATGGAACAGCAGCTACAAAGTCTTGGAAGATCATAATGTAGTATATACATTTCAAATGGTAATGCTGTACACCTGAAACCTACATAATGTTTTAAGCCAATGTTACTTAAAAAAAAAATAGCATGTACCACACATACAAGCAACATCCATTCGATTATAGTTCCATAGGGAATACCAGTCTGACAGAAGAGCTGTGCCCCATGACCCAGCCAGGCGCATTCAGAGGGAAGGCTGGATAGCACAACCCTAACAAGTCAAGTTCACATGACAGACTGTTTGGGGCATCTCAAATCACTCCGTCTTATGTCCTGAACATTTTAATGACCAAATCAGTGTTCAAAACTGTACCAAACTTTGACCAGCACCCCCAAAATGAGGCTGCCTTTCATCTAGACTAGAGCAAAAAGATCAGAGAAAAAAAGGTCTTTGTATCTTGTAAATAAAGGTGGCTGGTCGCCTAAAGTGACCTCAATTATTCCCATTAAGAGACCCTTGGTTTTTGGACCAGAAAAAATGATGGGCAAGTAGCCAGCTTCTGTCCCTGTATTTTGGGGGTCTTTATAGGAACATCTGTAGCTTAAGTGGAAGTGTGGGTGCCACATGTGCTTGATGGATTTTTGACACTCATAATCTCATTAAATCATCACCTTTTCAGAAGGGCAATTCTTCGCCTAAGTTACACATAGGAGCTGGTCTACTGTGACAGTCTGCAATCTGGAAGCCTTATCCAATCATAGTTCAGCTTTGCTGATTTTTTAAAAGTCTCAAAAACTTAACCCAGCTAGACCATCACAGTTCAGACCCTAAAGCTACTGAAGTTGCCAACTCATTGATTTCTGAAAGTCCAATCTATTCTACTCCACCCAATTCCACCCAATTTATCCTTCATTCTTCAAATAGAGGGATCTTTCTAAATCACAATCCGATCAATCACTGGGCTAACTTAATGCCATTAAAGGACTCCCCACTTCATGCAGAGCAGACCCCAAACTCAGAGCCCTTCTCTCTCCTCAGTCCTCCTTACTGCCTCATTTCCTGACACTTTGCCACAATTCAGATTTGTTTTCTGGTGCTTGTGATAAAAGAACACTAATCTACACAAACATTCACCCACAACAGATAATGAAATTAATCTCTGTTAAAGAAATGAGATATAATTCCACTTACTGAACTACAGAGATTTAAGAAATGAAGAGTATTACGCAGTTTTGTTAAGATCTGGAGAGAATGGCTCGCTCATACTTGCTGGCAAGAGTGTAAATTGGTACAATTCCCATGTCTACCCTCCCCAAGACGTTAAGTTATACAATATTTTGTGACGGAATAACATTTTTACATTTTCTGCCTGTTAAGAATATGGACTATATTTGTTTTCTTTCATGTTGTTCAGTAGAATGTTATATTCTACTTTTTTAAACTACGTTTATGCTTAAGTATCCTACATTACTGTTATTGTAAATAATTTGCTCTCATGGTTGCTGTATAAGAAGTCACAGATTTCTGTGTATGTCTAAACTAATTATTTGTCTAAACATCCAATATTGTAGCATCTTATTACAGTTTTCTTAGGGGCTCTAGATAGGTAATCATGTTATCTAAGAAAAATAATTTTGCCTCTTCAGTTCCCATTTTGTTTCACTCATTTGTTAGTATTTCCTGGATGGTGCTTAATAATGGTGACATGAACAGGCATTACTGTCCATTTCTTTTCTTTTTTTAAAAAAATATATATTTTTATTGTTATTTTTATCTCTTACATTTTGTATTCCCCTTGGGTAACCCACCACCAATTCACCCGTGATCCATCTCCATGGTCCCTTGTGTCATTTTCTACTCCATTTTGTGCACTTATCCTCCCCCCCACCCCCGCTGAGTGTCTCTCTCCTATTTGGTTTCCCTATAGTCCTGTTATAAGTGAAACCATTCGATATTTTTCTCCCTCTTTCTGGCTTATTTCGTTGAGTATGATCCCCTCTAATTCCATCCATGTCGCTGCAAATTGCATGTGTTTATCTTCTTTGAATGTTGAATAGTATTCCATTGTGTATATGTACCACATCTTCTTGATCCAGTCATCTATTTTTTGGCATCTGAGTTGCTTCCATACCTTTGCTATTGTAAACATCACTGTCCATTTCTGACTTGAATGGGAAGGTACCCAGGTCCCTGTCTTCTCATACACTGTTTTTTTCTCTCCAACTTGCTTTTCCACCTTCCCCTACTAACTCCTACTTATTCTTCAGGTCTTAATTCCGTCCCTTCTTCCCTGGTCACCTCAATGTCTGGACTAGCCCAGGCATCTCAGTGTATCACAGGTCTTTTCTTCATTGGACTTATCACAGCTCTATTTTATCACGGCTTTTTTAAGCATGGTTATGTGACTAATGACTGTATCCCTTACTCATCTATAAAATTCACATCTGAAAACTATATCCAGCACTTAGTGAAGGGCTGACCTAGTTGCTGCCCGATAGGTACTTTTTGAATGAAGTCATCTTATCCTTAAGCATGATTCTGCTCATTTTTCTATTGTCTGCTTCCCCGAGGGTACTTATTATTCAGTGTTAGAGACTTTTTTGTGTTCTTCATTTATTAACTGTCCAGAATTAGAGTGATTCCCTCCCAGGCTCACACCAGGGGAAGTCAGAGCTGCAATTCACGTCAGACTGGAGGCTGAGAAGCTTCCCTTTTGAGATCTGCTATCAATGGGGACTTGGCATGTGCCAGTCCATGAAGCAGGTACTATTCACATTTGAAGTTTCCTCACTTCCAGCCTTTGTCCCTCTGAAATTGGTTTTAGCAGAATTTCTTCCTTTTGTTTCTGCATCATTTCCTTGAGAAAGGGAAATCAGTGTTGATTCTTCACTGTTCAAAATTCACTGGATCTTGAAAAAAGTCCTCGGAGTTTGGGGGGTACAATACAGGCCAAGCTAAAGTTCTTGCCAAGTGTCCCTCCCCTTTCCTTTTGATTCCTATGCTTAGCTCAGGACATCTGAACAATATTCAGTTTTGCTCTTTTACTTCTGAAAGGAATCCCAGATCATTCTGAGAATTAGTGGGAATATGAACAATACAAAACCAGCAATCTGAGCGGAAATAACGAAAGTGTGAGTGCCAGGCCTGTGTCACCACTCTGTAACTCACTGTAGAATCATTTGACCACGCTGGGCTTTAGTTTTCTCATCTTTGTTTTTTTTTTG
>PVIJ01005684.1:34412-60476 GCA_004024925.1 Scalopus aquaticus
TCCCTTCCCTCCCTCCGGCTCCTTCCTCCCCCCCTCCCCCCCCACTGATTGTCTCTCTCCCACCCGGCCTCCCTATAGTCCTGTTATAAGTGAAACCATTCGATATTTTTCTCTTTCTTTCTGGCTTATTTCACTGAGTATGATCCCCTCTAATTCCATCCATGTCGCTGCAAATTGCATGTGTTTATCTTCTTTCCATTTTTGAAATGGAGATTATAATAGTGCCTATGCATAAGGATGCTGTAAAGATGGTGTGAGTTTGTAAAGTACTTAGGACAGTGCCTAGCTAGTATTGTTGGAAAGATCTTGTGCCAAAGAATCATGTCAAATGGATACTTAAGCTAAATACTTAATACTAAACACTAAGTACTTCAACTAAATAGCAGAATAATACACATGGAGGCCAGTGTTGGAGGAAGGGACATTATGAGTAATATCACATTGTGGTGAAATTATTTTAGGGGATTATTATTTTAGGAATCCATTTGGGAGCAACCCTGACACTGGGTACACTGCCTTGACTTAGATATCTTCTCTCCAGGGAAGCTCATTGCCTCCCAAAACATAATTGGAAAGTAGAGATTTAACATGAAAAAAATCAACGCTGAATGTCATTGCTGTTCAAATAGTCTCCCAATCTGTTATCTGTTATTTTTTAATCTCTATATAAATTTTCTTAAATTTTGTAGAATTGAATATAATAAACTTTTTTTCCTTTGTGATTTATTCATTACTTTTAGTATAGAGAAGATGGGCAAAAAATAATGAGTAGATAATTAACAGAAGCATAATGATCAATATATACAAGAGAATGTTTAACCTCAGGAATCAGAAGTTTGTAAATTAAAATTATGGAATATTTCTGCATAGAGAGAAGTTAGAAAGAGGTAGAGATAGAAAAAAGGCAATAATGACTATTTGTCAGGGTGTGATATGAGAGCTTATGTATAGTGGATGAGCATGTAAACTATTATACTGATTTGTCAATATGTATCAAGAACTTAACACAATGTGGCAGTTTTCACCTGCAGCCTTCAGCTATTTGGTTAAACATTTTTCTACAAGATGTTTGTAGATTATTTGTAGACATCTGAAAATACTTTTTAGATCAGATTAGTATTTAAATCAGTAGACTTTGGGCAAACAGATTACATTCCATAACATGGGTAGGCTTTCTCCAATTTGTTGAAGGTCTTAATAAAAGACTTCCCTTGAGGAAGAGGAAATTCTGCCAGGAGACTGCCTTCATGCTCAAACTGAAGCATCATCTCTTCCTTGGGTATCCAGGGCACTGACCACCCTGCAGATTTTGGACTTGCCAGCCTCTCCATTTGCACAAGTCAATTTCCTAAAACAAATCTCTGATATAGGGATACAGATAAATATATAGAGATCCTAACAGCTTGATTTCTCTGGAGAATCCTGACTAAGACTTAGTATACTTAAACTTAGTAATACCATTACTAGGTAATCGATGAATCCACACTGACCCATCAGCATCACACAAAGTTCATCGTTGACATTATGGGTCACTTTTGATATTGGGCATTCCATAGGCTTGGAGAAATGTATAGTATGTATCCACCATTATGGTTTCGTACAGGATATTTTCACTGCCCTAAAAAATTCCATGTTCCATGTATTTACCTCTCCCTGCAATATACTTTAACTTTTAATTTGAGAAATTAAATATTGATTAAGCACTTTTGATGAAATCTGAACATCCAAATTGAGACAAGCTTTTATTGTAACATCAAAATTTGGTATGAATAGTACTTTTGAAATTCCCTATGATGGACATTATAGAGAAACATTATTTTTGTAACCAGAAAAGTAATATTTGAAAAGAAAATAGGAGGTCATCTTTAGCAGGAAGAAATAAAGAAAATATTTCCAAATGTGACTTTCCTTGACTTTCACTGTACAAATATTCTACTTTTCAGCAATAAGAATCTCTTGACTATTGCTGAAATATTTCATTGAACAGAATCTAAAATTTGAGGAAATCAGTCTGGATCTACATGTGGGAATTTGAGAACATTTGTTAGTATTTCTAATACAATAATCAACACATTTTGTGAGAAGTCTTTTCTTGAGCCATGAATAATTTGTTTTATCTTTCTGAATTCTGGCTGAGTTAAAGTTTTCTTGTTCCTGAGGGACTTGACAGATTTTGAAAAAGATAAACTGTCTTTAGAAACAATTTAAATGGATCATTTCTAATTAACCCTATTCTTATAGAGATGTCACCCTTTCACCAAAGACAGAGAGAACTTGCATTTTTCACTGATATTTTTCTTCCTTTCCTGTGCAATGTAACAGCCTGGGAATTATCTCTATCAGAAAATCTCTGAAACAGTAATTATGTTAGTCACTCCCCATTGTTACTCCACACCATAGAGGAAAATGCCAGGGTCTGCAAGGATGGCAGGAGTTAGCCCAGCGCTATCTGACTTCTTCCTACTTGTGACCTAGGTAACTCCCAAGTCATGCCCCAAGCTAAAAGCATGGGCACTGTGCACTATTGCTGCCTACTCATTGATGGGTGCTTCCAGTTCTCTTTTAAGCAAGGAAGCGGAGTCTCAGAAACAAGAGTTTAGTAAATATTAGAACTGGGTCTACCTTGTTTTGGCTGGTTTATCTGTACTCTGAGTATCAACAAGTTGGGTTACAATCCATAGGCTAAACTAATCTCCTTCCTGTAGTCAGCAAAAAGGAAAGGATCGTGTGGTAAAGCACCCGCAGACAAGAGCATCATCATTTATAGTTGTGCAAAGCAATCGTTTTCACTTCTCTGAGCATGATAGTAGCTCTAGGGAAGAAAAAAAAACAAACTGGGTCTACCTTTATTGCTCCTCTTTCAATACCAATATTTTTGTCTCACTGGAAGTTTCCCACTAAACAGAGTGTTATAGAATTATTTGTTGTGTGCTGTGCATTAGAAACTAAAGGAAACTTCTAGTTCAACACGGTAGAGAGAACACATTTATTTACTCTTCTTGAAACTGCTCTAAATGACAAAGGGAAAAAAAAGAATGCTAATGCATAATGACAAGAGAACATGTAGCCAGCAGTGAGAACACAAAACTCTTGAACAGAGAAATTTCTAAAAGGCTGTGGTGACTTTCTTATCTGAATGAGGAAAATTACAAACCTTGGGTATGAGAGAGAGATTTACAAGAAAGTCTCATTCTTCCCTCAGAACCACATAAAAGTTCAGGATTTAGAGCAGCAGGTAGAGCAAAGGATGTAGGTGAAGCACATCCTTCACATGTGGGTGAAGGCCACAGAGAGGTGTTTAAAATTTTTCACCCAAAGTGGTTGTGACCTTAGTTCTCTTCCTCATCTTGGTTGACGAGGCTCTCACCTTCAGAGCATTTCCAATCAACTCTTTGCTGCCACACTCTTAAATACAGAGAACCAAGAATCACAGCACAGTGGAGCAGTTTCCAATATGAGAAATATCCAAGCAGAAAAACCAACTTCAAGATAATAGAGGCTATAGACAGAACCAAGGGAATCTCTAACAAAGTATCAGAAAAGAGAAATAGAGAGTAGGGAAGAGAGGATGAGAAATTTGAAGAGGTTAATTTGGAGACTTTTTACTTTTGACAAATAGAGAAAAGGAAATTTTCAATGAAATTACATAAAAACAATTCCCAAAACTAAAGGATTTGATTTGCCAGACTAAAAAGACTCTGTGAGCCCACCTCAATTAAAAAAAATAAGAAAAATCTATATGAATTTTAGGACACCAAAGCTAGATATCCTAATGTGGTGGGTAAGGGGCTTCAAGGACCAAGAGATGGGAGTTAAAATGGCACTAGAATTCTCAAACCAACTCTGGAAGGTGCACTATCATGGAGCAATGCTGCTGCACCTGGGAGCATGTTATGTTCAACTCTATGCTCGACATAGAATTTTATATCCACATAGATCATGTATTAGTTTCCTAGGGCTGCCATAACAAAGTACCATACACTTGTAACTTAAAACAAGAGAAATTTATTCTTTCATAGTTACGGAGACCAGAGTCCACAGTCAAGGGGTGGGAAGGGTTGATTCCTTTCAGAGGCTCTAAGAAGGTTTTATGTTTCTCTCGTGGCTTCTCTGATGGTTAGTAATCCCGCATGTCCCTGATTTATAGATGCATCACTCTAGTCTCTGCCCTGTCTTCACAAGACCTTTAAGTGTTTCCATGGCTACACATGGACTTCTTATAAAGACACCAGCCACTGTATTTAGAGCCCACACTAAGCAGTATTTCATATTAACTGATTAGACCTGAATTTATTTCCAAATAAGGTCACATTCTGAGGTTCCAGGGGGACATGGATTTTAGGGGAACAGTTTTCAATACTGTGCAAACTTTCAAGCAATCCATGAGGGCAGAATAAATTCACCAGGAACTGTGTTGTTGCTGATGTTCTACAGACCAATTTCCAACAGGGTTGTGGGTGCTGAGGCTTCCCCACACCAACAAGCAATCCTCAGACTCCAATGGGGTGCCCAAGAACTCAACTCAGTTCTAACACTATCAAAAGGTAGTGTCAGATTCTACAGATTAAGTATCAGTCTCCCAAGACCACCTTCCACTTCAGACACTGTCTTGCCAGCCCAAAGGAAACCAGTGCTTCTGACCAATCAGCTACAGACTGGTGGTTCCCAAGAGCCCCCTCCTCAGACTTCAGGTGTCCAGACTATTGCCTGTGCTCTGACGGACTGATAGATAAATCAGAGTTCCCAGGACACCCAGTTCATGCTTGGTTAATTTGCAAGAGCAGCACATAGAACTCATAAACCCATTTACTCACTAGATCACTGATTTACTATAAAGGATACAAATCAACAGACAGATAAAAAAAGATTCATAAGGCAAGGTATTCATCCGCACAACAGAATTACTGAGAGCTTTAAAAATGCCAAGTGTCCAGGCTGCACCCTATATTAATTCAATCAGACTCTCTGGGGGTTAAGTTCAGACATTAGTAGTTTGAAAATCTCCCCAGGTGATTCCAAAATCAAGAATGAGGACTATTGTGTTACATTAGGATGTAAAATGAGGACTATTGTCCTCAAAATCAAAATGAGGACTATTGTGTTACATTAGGATGGTAGCATCAGCTGTGCATTGTTGGAAATGCACATTCTTGAGCCTCACCCTAGACCTGCTGAATCAGAAACTCTGGGAGTGGGCTTCCCAGGGATTCTTATGCACACTCAAGTTTGAGAACCACTGGTCCAGATATCCAGAGCACCCCTTTACCCTCTGTCTAAACCAATCCATTATCACGCCCTATTCCTTTTTACATTTTAGATATTTTCCCTTGTCCACTCATCTCCAACCTGAGCACCACTGGCCAATCCTGGCTGGATGATTGACTGATTAGCCTGAGACCAGTTCTTCATCCCTCCAATTCCCTCTTTGCTCAGCATCCAGGAGCATCCATAATAAGTCTAACCACATTCTTTCTCTGGTGCCTACAGAATAGAATCTAAGCTCAACATGGTGAACAAGATCCTGTACGGCTGACTGCACTAATCTTTCTATTCTCATCTCCCATTACTTCTAGACCCAGGTTAGCAACACCAACTCCACTTAATCAATTCTCCTTACCCACGACACAACAGGGGTTAAGATTTAAACAAAAACCCATTTTAAGGACAGAGATCCAGGAGAGACAATTCCTTTTTGCTGGATCACTTACCTGATTTTCATTCATATCAAAAGGCTTCTCCTTGAAGAAACCTTCTCTGGCCCTCTGTCTGGGGGAAGGAGTCCTCCATCTTCCCTTGGTGTTCTCTGAGGACCTTCACCTTAGCATTACCACATTAGATAGCAATGATTTCTTTCTGGGCTGCTCTTCCCAGCTAGACCATGAACTTAAGGTGCATGCCACCTTTTATTTAGTTTCATATTTTCTAGCTTGGCAGAACGCATGCTGCATGGTAGATGCTCAGTATACTATGGCAAGCTGAACCAAAAGTCTGCAAAATGCAGCTACTCAGTTGCAGAACGTCCAGCAAGTGACGTCTAAGCCAGCGCTTCTCAAGCTTAGGTGTACACAGGAAACACCTGCAGATGCTATTAAAATGTAGTTCTGATCCCACTGACTCAGGGTGGAGCCAAGAGGTGCTGCATTTCTAACAAGTCCCAAGGTGAGGCTGATAATTCTGGCTCATGACCATCAGCTACATTTTGAGTAGCTAAAATTGTGGATTCCCAAAGCCATGAAATACAGGGCACCTGTAAATCATTTTATATCATGCAAGGAAAAACTGTACTTTGCAGAAGTGTTAGAACTGAGAGAATAAAAGATGACTTATGCTGTTTATTAGTCAATTCTCACAATATCCTGTAGTCTTATGTACTCATTTTTAAGAGGCTGCAAACACTTGTCTTATGAGCCAGATGGCTCTTGTGCATATCGCAGGAGACAAGAGCTACCTTATCAGCAGCACGTGGAGAGAGGACAACTTCTGCTACAGAACTTGCTTTCAACACAGAATCCAAATTTAGTTTGGGAAGTAGAAGCTGGGGAGAAGAGAGGGAGGCCACCAGACTGTTAGCCAAGCTGAGCAAGATAGGGCTTGTTTGCTTATCCCTTCCTGCAAAAGGAAAACGCTAACTTAGCACCCATTAGGTCCCAGCTTTCTACAAAGGAGGAGGTGCTGGAATTGTCAGTGCTGGGTTAGAGAAGAAATTTAGTCAAAGGAAAATTAGAGAGTTCTGCGTTAGAGGTGGAGAGAGGTTCCAATTTAGGAAGCCCAACAGGGGCTGCAGATTCTCAACCCCATTGCTTATACTCAGATAAAAGATTTAGAATCAGCTTTCAAATGTAAAATGAAGTTGTCCAAAGATATCACAGGACTCTTAGTCATCTGTAATTCTGACCAGCTGTGCTACAGGGCACTGTCTCATGTCATGTAAGGCTGCAATGACTCAGCTACAGGTCATTTCCCAGCCCCCCTTGCCCCCCAGGAAAAATAAATGCTAAATGTATGTGCTATAGCTTCTTTTTTTGAGGGCAAGCCACTTTGCTTAGTAATCATACCATATCAGATTGATTGACTATTGTATAATGGTTTAAGAATGGTTTTAACTTTGCTGTTTTTTTAAAAAATAATTTGTATATATTTTAGATCATTGTTCATTTTTTTTTGTTTGTTTGCTTTCTTTTTTCAGGTGTAGTGCCCATAGAATTTCCACCATCGATTGCTGCTTTTTTAAGATTTATTTATTGATGCATAGAAGAACTGGGATGTAGGCCAGAGGTGCAGAGGGGTGAAAGGATTCACCAGAGACAGAGTGGGGAGCAGAAGAGGCAAATCTACTGAAATACACTGCTGAGGGGAGCAGCAGGCAAGACAGGAGAGGTCTGGCTCGCCATGTGGGTCAGCTCCGTGCCTGTTGATTGAACTCACAGCAGTGGTGATAGCATGATAGCACTGAGACTTAACCCCTATGCCACCAGGGAGCCCTTGCTTTTTCCCAAAGCTTCTAAAAACGTGTTCCAGCAGCTCCAGCTCGCAACACTTGCCTTTTGGTCTCAGCTTCCACCATCTCCAACCCAGTCACAATGGCCCCCGCACAAGCCTGCTTACACAGTGCCAAGTTCCTACTTGCCTCAGTGCACAAATGTTCTTGCTAGCTTTTGTTTTCTTTCATGTTCATGCCAATTGGTCCCCGCCCACACATCCCCCTCAAATGAAACCACATTTATCTTTTCAGATGAGTTTTTTTATCCATTCATCAAATCTTCATTGGGTGCCTTTTAAGTGCCAGTACCAATCTGGGGGCTGGTGGGTACAACAAATAGAGGTGCTCACTTCAAATAAGTGGTCCAGGCTAGTATAACCCTCCTTGTGAGGACCCAGAGGGAGAGACCCAGGGATGAAGAGAAAGCGGTAAAGCATGACAGTGGCATGGACTTACCTCACAGCTTTTGGGGAGTTCACAGAAGGTATTCCCAAGCAATAAGAGCCAGCCCAGAAGGATGAATAGAAGGGAGGAGAACAGGTTCCTTGCAGTGAGAATAGATGAGGTTGGAAAGGTGAGAAAGGTCAGCATTTGCAGAGTCTTTCAAGGTGTGGAAGAAGTTTGTACTGTTTTCTTCATGGACCTGGAAGGAGAGTATTAAGGGTCAGTCAAAAAAGAGAGAGAGAGAGATACCTGGAGTGAACTTCATTTATTTTTTGAAGTCTTTTCCAATGATCTGAACCCAAGTCAGTTTTTCTTCCTTTGATTTCCAAAGCTATGGCTGCCTCTACTAGCAGCCTTCCTCTGCCTTCACGCTCAGTGTTTTTATCATCTTGCAGTTACCCTCTGCTGTGGATTCTCAATTTTGTGCCCACAGCACATATCCAAGTATGACATATCTGACTCCATTGTCTAAAATATACAATAAACTTATTTAAAATTTTGGTGTATTTACAGTCTAATAGTTCCTTCAGGGAAACAGTGTCACTTAATATCACCCCTTTGACCACTCATATGCATAAAGTTCTGGTGTGCTCTATACAACCTCGAGTAACCATTCAGATGTAAAGTTCACATTAAAAATGAATATATACTCAGTGGTAAAAATAAGCCAACTTTATACACTGATCAAAATTATGTGGCGTATCAGTAAATGGGACAAGTTTCCCTGGTGCTTGTTCTAGAATGGTAGCCAACTCTAGTGACCTTGACTTAATGCAAATTTCTCAAGGGCAAGGATAATTTATATACTTAATTTCTGACAATTCTTAACACATTTCTTAACGTAGCATAGTATTTTACTTTTTTAAAAAAACAAATATTGCATTTGTTTTCATGACTTAGTTTCCTCTTTTTTCATTATGAAATGTTAGGCATCTAAAAATATATGAAAACTAATATAAAGAATGCCCACTTTTCCATCATCAAGGTGGGGAATAAAACATTACAATGACAACTGGACCCCACTTTGCCCCTCCTCACTGAAATATAAGCTCTGCCTTGAATTCGGTGCTCATCATCCTCGCATATGCTTTTACTGTAGCTGGGGGCATCCCTAACAGCACATGGCATCGCATCTCAGGTTTTAAAATGTTGTGCATTGTACATGTTGTAAAATGATGTCTTAATGCATTCTCCAACTCTGTTTAGGTCAATATAATCTTTGATATTTGCTCATGTTTATAGATACAGTTCTCATTTACCAATTTAATGGCTGTATTGTATGAATATACCACATTTAGGACATTCTGGCTGATTTCAAGTCTTCACCAAAACATACAGTGCTGTGCTCAACATTTGCATTTGGTCCTTTGTGTACATGTGTGAGAGCTTCTATAGGCATAGAGATTTAGTAGTGAATTTCTGTGTTTTAGGATACATGCATCAATTTAATGAGATACTGCTAATATACTATTTGACGGTTCAATGATTTGCACTCCCATCAGCAAAGTGTGAGTTCCTCTGGCTTGTCTTTTTGATTAACCCATTCTAATTTCAGACTTAAGGATCTTATATATTCATCAGGTACATATTTGCACACAAACACACACACACGCACACACACAAACACATACACATGATTCTTAGGGGAAAAAACTATTAAATGAGCAGTTTGCTTTAGAACTTCCCAAAGCAAGTGGCTAAAGTTTTTGACAGGCTAGAATTCATTGGGATTATTTCATCATTATCCAAATAACAAGAGTAATGATAGGAAAATTAAGCGGAAAAAATACAAAATTACCTGTAATATTATCCCATTAACATATAAAACATATTAATCGACTTTGTAATTAACGCCACAACTAAGTTGAATGATTCAGAATGAATTCACTGTTGGTTTACTTTATATTTTATCCATGTTTTCCAAATATTATTAGTCCTCTACTTGAGTTCTAATAGGTTTGAGTTACACTACACTTAAAAAATGAAGAGTACGAGCTCCCAGTTCAGACTTGATTTTATTTTAAAACTTGTCTCTTGCAATGTTGTAATTCCCAAGATGAATTCTGGTTATACAGAGTCTTCAAACTTTTCCATATTTTTTCCCAGCAAAACTCAAGCAAAGCATACTAAAATGTAACATAATCATAGTATAAAATAGCACCTCATAAAATGAGACTTGTCATTTTTTTCTTTCTCACCAATTCCACTCTTCCATAAAGATCCTGTTAAAGAGGAGGATGATGGCAGTGAGAACAATCAAATGAATACTCAGAGCTGGTGCAACACCAGGGTCCTACCAGAACTGATGACAGGAGCATGCAATTCTCATTCTATGAATAGACAGAAGACATGCCTAGGATATTCTAACTGCTTTTTACTTATGTGATGAAAATGGTGACAAAATTTTTATTTAGGCAGATGCATCATCAGAATCGATGCTGGAACTAAGCAGAGCTGTCAAAGAAGACTCAGTTAATAATTTGAGGTCAGTTGCCCCAGTTCTCAGGAGTAATGAAATCATTCCTACATTCCCAGAATGTAGGATATTTGATTTTTCACTCAGAAAAGCCTTTCCCTCAGATTTGAAACAGATAGTAAACTTAGCAAGCTATTAGTTCCACAAAAAGTCCCTGCAACTTGCCACACTTGCCCTCCAGTAGAAGGTATATGCTCTCTGGTTAGAATTATATGCAGTTGCACAAGCTCTTGGAGCTATCTTCTGAGCTGCTATGGTCATCTCATGTCCTCCCCATCTGCAAAACAAAACAAAAAAAAATATACGTTGCTCTTAATGTCATTGATTTGTTTAAGGTATTCCCTCTAGAGTCTACTCCATTATATGCCATGTATGAAATACACATTTTTGGGTCACTTTCAACAGTCCAAGTCCAACTCAGGATGATGTGATGATAGATATAAGTGATCAAAACATAAGTAGACCTATAGACTTCTTCCTGGGAGAGATCTGAAAGTCCACACTTAGCACACTTACTGGCTGGCATCACTGGAGTAGAGATGACATCAGGACTCTGCCCAGAACCTTCCTTCTTTTAAGCATTCATTTTTAGGCAACATTCCTTCCCTTCCTATGTCCTGCCTCTCTAACCGCCATGTGAGCTTCTGCTTCCAGCATCAGCACCTACTACTGTTCAGGGGGCTGCTACCCAGCTCTGGAGGGCTGGAACCACACAAAGTAGGAGCGCCTGGGAGTCTACAGTCATCCCCAGGCATCCCTTGACCAATGAAGATTCTATGAGGGTGTAAGAAAGCCCACTTGCCTGTCAGGTCAGAACAATTCTGTAGCAGGACTCAGGCCCGAGTGACTGGAAGGAGCAGGCTGAAGCTGCCCTCAGTGTCACTCTGCCTGAGATGTCCCTCCTGCTTGTCTTCACTTCTTCCCCCTCCTGCTTCCTCCATTCCCTGCCTGGTTCTCCCGTGAGTGAGGCCATCTCAGTAAAGCGCCTACTCCCACATCCTCACTCAGGGTCCACGGCTCCCAGGGAACCGGGCTCTAGATAGGGTCACAAAGATGCCCCCGCCTGCATGTCCTCAGACACTTGAAAAGGATGTAATTTGTGACACTGAGCAAAAACTGACATTGAGAAATAAAACTCCCACACATCTCTTTTAACTTACCCAATGGACTCTAAATATCACAATGATTTGATACTGCCATTTTTCCCTTTAAAATACATGTAAACATGCTCAAAATTAAGAGTCAGATACTGTAGAATTCATTTCTCTCCTTGAGACTGTATTTCCAGTCCACTCGCCTCATAGAATTTCATCCTAACTGTAACATACATACAAGCACTGAAATCTTTTATTGTTCACCTAATCATAAGTCTCTAAAGAAACATATATTTAAATGTATGTTTTTTATTTTATGTGTCTATAAACTGTGTGCTAAAATATTTTTCTAGATGGATTATCGTTAGAAGTTATCAAAAAACATAATTTAAAATTTTGGTAATTCTATCAAAACAAAAAGCAAACATTTTATTGGCAATACATTTCTTAATAAGATGGGTCATTTTCCCCCCTTATTTTTACTTATTATTACCTAGTATTAATAAGCAAGACAAAGTTTATTATCAGTTCTGTTACTACTTATTTTTATTTACTTATTTATTTATTTTAAGATTTATTTACTTATGCATACAAGCTGGGGTGTAGGCCAGAGGTGTAGGGTGGTGAGAGGATTCACTAGAGACGGAGTGGGGAGCCAAACAGGCAGATCTACTGAAGTACACTGCTGATGGGAGCAGCAGGCGAGGCAGGAGAGGTCTGCTGTGCCATGTGGGAAGCTCCCTGGTTCGATCCTGGTCAGGATCGAACTCGTGCTGCAGTGGCTCTGCATATCTTCATAGTGCTGTGCCTTAACCCATTGCGCCACCAGGGAGGCCCCTATTACTACATACTTTTAAATGACATTGTTAAATATTGTTTAGATAGATGTGTTTTGAAGAAGTCTTATATAGCAATGTCAAATAATTCTTTGAACCTTTTCTGACGTATATATCAAACACCACTAATAATCTTTCAAAAAGTTTTATGAAAGAATCTATTAGGTCACTAGATGACATTTTCTTATTTTTAGGAAATACACCCAAAATGCTTTGCCAAACTTATCCAATAGCCATTAATTATGCCAGTTTCTTGCTCACTCAGAGGCACATTTAACTTGAGAAACTAACATGACTCAAAACCAGTTAATCTTGGTAAATTAAGCTGCAATATTTTTTGATAAAATAGGTTATAATCTATATACTTTCTCTTCAGTGTTTTACAGCTGCAACTTAGCTCATTTGTTTTATGGGACATGTCCCTATGGAGTATCACTGGCAGAACTAGTCTTTTCTGTAAAACCAATCAATACCTCTGTCTTAAAAAGAGTCAGATTTGAAATTTCAATTGAAGTTTGTTTCTGAGGGTCTATGTGATGATGTCTTACTTTTGATTCTATTCCAAATACGTAAAGGACTAAGGCCCTTGCTATGAGTCTTTTGGCCAGTGAAACAAGGCTAGCTTTCCATCAAAGTATTTCTCCGATACGCTCCCTGCTTTACTCTTACTCAGGAGTGAAGCATCCCATGGTAACAGCTGGCAAATGGAACATGCCAGGTTACTAAAAGACATTTATCATCACTCTTGTCATCCTCACTCTATGAGTTATGAACATATCCAAATATGAGTTCAAATATACCATTTCTAGCAACAGAAGTATGTATAGAATGGAAAAGACCTGAAGCCTTACCCAGGTTTGCTGTGCTCCAATGAAAGGAAACCCACAGATCGAATGTTTGAAATGACAGCATACCTCCCACCCCACACGCCTCTGTAGAAGGGTTTTACGTCTGAGCCAAGCATCATAATCAGATTCAGAATGGCTGAGGAAGATACTGTTTGTGTGTGCGTGTGTGTGTGTGCGTGTGTGTGTGTGAAGTGGGGGGGTGGTGTTTGTACAAGGCGGTGCAAGGGTTCCTCTGACACATTCTCAGGTAGGTAGAGTCCTTTAAGACTATCTCTTAGAGATCCAAGCACTGGAAAGTCTCTGTGTCCCCCTGTGTGCCCTGGTATGTGTACCTCAGGAGGAAAACATTGCCTTGCCTTGGCTCCCCATAACGCAAATAAGAAAGGACCGGGCCTCCCTGGTGGTGCAGCGGTTGAGCGCTGCGCTGTGGAGCTGTCGGTAACGCCCGATACGGGTTCGACGCCCAGCCAGGGAGAATCCCACATGGTGCGGCAGATCTCTCCTGCCTCGCCCGCTGCTCCCCTCAGCAGTGTATTTCTGATCTGCCTGTTCTGCTCCCCACTCTGTCTCTGGTGAGCCCTCTCGCCGCCCCCCACCTCTGGCCTGTACTCCAACTTGAACAAAAAAAGAAAAGAAAGTTGAGGACCAGGTATCTCTGAGATGATAAAGCTAGCTAGTGATACAAGTAAGATTAGCATCTGGGCCGCCTCATCGCCACCATGGCCACCCGCTCTAATATCTGTCATCTTCGTTGTCAGCAGTGGCAGTACAATTAAGCTTACCTCTGTGCAAAGTGCTATTTGAAGTGCTCTACCTTAACTTCCTGCTCACATCAGCTTGTGCCATAGGTTCCATTATTATCCCTATTTTACAGGCGAGGAAATGGAAACTCAGAGAGGTAAAGTGGAGTGGCCCAAGATCACCTGACCAGGAACTACAGAAATAGGAATCAAATCCAACTATTTCCCAAAGTGGCTGTTACAAAGCATGAGCCCTTCAAGATGCTCCCTGAAGCAAGGTTCTGAACAAACAGGCTGAACATTAGGCCACTAAAGGCACTGGCAAGTCCTGCCACAGGGACACTTACTTATCAGTGATTTCTAGGAAAATGATTTTTTCCCCCCAAATACCTACTGGTATCCAGTGAAAGGACCCCCACGATAGAAGACCAATTTAGGTTCAATATCTGTCATGTTAGGTCAGTGGTTCTAGTCTACATCCAGAAGGCCCCAAACCCAAGGTTTCTGATTGAGTGGATCTGGGGTGGGATCTAGACTCTGCCTTTCTCATGGGTTTCTCGCTGCTGCTGGTGGTCCCTGTCCCAGGGGACACCCTTTGAGAAACACGGCACTAACACTGGAAAAGTAAAGACTAATAAACAAGCCCTGGGGTGTCATAATGGAAAAAACACACTTACACTTAAAAAAAATCCATAGTAAAGTTTTGCAAATATACATTATAATCAACAAAAAGAAAATCTGTACATTAAGAAAATAGAGAAAATGAAAATATCAGAAAAATGGGCAGGTATAAAGAGAAGCTCACTCTCTTTGGGCAAACAAAAAATGAGCAAGTTATAGAAAGGCTGATCATTTTACACACTGAATTTTCACTTTTAAATTCAAACATATCACCAGAGCTGGGTTACTCACACAGGGATCACACTAGTTGATCCTGTGCCAGGCACCTTGTGCATTTTGAGCTTCATGTGCATCATTTCCAATCTTTCAACAACCCAGAGAGGTTTATTATTTCTTTTCCTTGCTAATTTTAAGAGGCACTTGCATTCAAGAGTCTGAATCACTGTGACAAAACAGCACTGGGGGGCGGGTGCTGAGCCAGCTCTTTGATAAGACACATCAGATGCCTGCTGTAGCCACTTCCTCACCTGCAAAAAGATGCAGGGTGATTCTGTGATTTCTAAAGTCATTCCAGTTTTCAAACTCAACCTTTCTGTGATTCCAAGAAAAAAGCCAACCTGATATTTTCTGAAGAGATCCAGACTGACTGCAAGGAGCAGGGCTGAACGTATGTCACCCAAACCAGCTGCAGGCTAGAACCCTGAGAAAAAGATCTACTTCCAGATTATGAGATTTCATTTATACATATATAATTTATTATAATGTATAATATAATGTACATTATATATGTGAATATATATGAATATATAAATGTGTATATTCATATATCTATATGAATATCCATATGATACATAATTAAGCAGAAAGCCTTTGGAGGAAAAGATTATGAAGAATGATAGAAACAAGAATGGTACTGGTAATGTTTGTGAGCACCTTTTCGATTCTATCAACCTTATCATTTCCAGCAGCAAAGCACCTTCAGCACCTAACACAGGTGATCAAGCCCTGTTCCCACATAGGGTTTTGGAAGGAAGCCATGAGATCACGTTTATGACATTACTTTATAAGTGTGTCTGTCTGTATATGGGTGAGCTACACCTGGCAGATGCCCGTTTTCTGACTAGTAACTGGGTCCCTTCCTCAGTCCCACCTGCCCCATACATTCTCCCCAGTCATTTGGCTTCACTCGGATTTCCTGGGTGGCCTATCACAGTTCTTCTTCAACTGGGTCGGCAACAAGTTCTCTTAGTTTTCCTTTTTATGAGAATGTCTTTATTTCGCCTTTATTTCAGAGGGCTATTTTCATTCGATGCAAAATTATGAGCTCACCATTCTTTCCTTCCAGCACTTTAAGGAAAAAATGTTCCAGCCTCTTCTGGCCTCCATGGTTTCTCATGAGAAAACTCAGTCATTTGATTAGCTGCTCCCTTCTTTTGTAACGTGTCATTTTTCTCTAGTTGCTTCAAGATTTTTGTTTCCTTCTTCCCTTTTTTTCTTTTTAAGTTTATGTTGTGTCCAAGTGGGGTTGTCTTTGAGCATTTAAAATCTGTCAAGTTATGTTTTAACAATTTGGGAAGTTTTTGGATATTATTTCCTCAAACTTTATTCCTGCATGAATTTCTTGTTTCTTTCTTTCTAGAATCCCAATGAAACAAAGTTTAGCTTTTTTGATGTTCCGTAAGCCTGTTCATTTTTTAAAAATCCCTTTTCTAGCTTCAGATTATATAATTAATCTATCTTCAAGGTCACTTATTCATCAGCCACCTTCATTCTGATAAATGAGGCTGTTCCAGTGAATTTCTGATATTTCAGGTGATGCATTTTTAACGTCTAAAATTTCCTTTGGTTCTTTTTTGTAATCTCTATTTCTCTGTTGAGAATATCTTTTTGTTCATTTCAAGCTGCTTACCTTTACCTCATGTAGTTAGTTATGATAATATGTTGTGTAATTTTGGATTCTATTTTCAACGTTTTGAATATTATATTGGATAGCTTATATAGATGCTAAATCCCATTGTAATTCTTGACAGGCTTTTGATTTTTTTTTAAAGATTTATTTATTTATACATACAAGCTGGGGTACAGGCCAGAGGCGTGGGGCGGCGAGAGGGTTTACCAGAGACAGAGTGGGGAGCAGAACAGGCAGATCAGAAATACACTGCTGAGGGGAGCAGCGGGCGAGGCAGGAGAGGTCTGCTGCACCATGTGGGATTCTCCCTGGCTGGGTGTCGCACTCGCATTGACGCTGCCGACAGCTCCACAGCGCAGCGCTCAACCGCTGCGCCACCAGGGAGGCCCAAGCTTTTGATTTTTAAAATTTATTTTTATTTATTTTCTGACATCACTGCTCATTTTTGTACAGTATTAGATTTCTCCCCTCAGGCTATGAACTGGCAGGTTCAGAATGCAAGTGTTGTCTCACTTTCTGTGGGCAGCGCTTCCCATCTGTTACGTATCTAAAGTCATAGCTATCTATCCTGTTTTGGATCTTTCCCTTCCACACACAGCTTAGGGGAGAGCCTGGGTATATACAGTTGCCATGATTACATTTAGGGATTCCTTCTCCAGTTCTCGTCCCTCCAAGGTTATCCCCATATACTGGCCGACAAAGGTTCTCTTCCTGGTTCCTCTCTGAGGAACCAGAAAAGAAACCAGTACAGAGTTTATCTTTGAGTGGTTCAGCCTTCTGCTCTGCTCTAAACTGGTGCTCACCTTTAGAGCAAAACCATGAGGAAAAAAGAGGGGGGAAAACAGGGATTTCTACTACCATCTTTAACACACAGGGACCCTCACCTCCCTTTCTAGTTCTTCAAGCTGGAAATAAGGGCCTTCTATAGTGGCCAGCCGCCTGCCCCACAGCCACTGCACAGCTCCGGGGTTGGCGACCACTGTCATAAAGGCACAAAAAAAGAGAATGGGGAACATGTGCCCCTTCACAATATTTCTCCTTTTGTTTACGTTTCAGAGTTCTTGGGAAGCTGCTTTTTGTGTTTTGTTCAGAGTTTTCAGTTGTGATCATTGGGGAGAGAGGCAGTATGAGCTTATTTCATCTTAAGCCTGAAAAGGTCCTAGTATATCTAGACTGGACATCCCCTTATACTTGTATTTAATTTCTGCTTTTCTACAAATTATCTTCTTGTTCTTTTCTATTTTTCATACTTCCTCATCTTAATTTTCAATCATTTTGCTGATTTTGTTCTCAATCCATATACTAGCAACATCTACAATAATAGCCTTATCCATACCTAACACATGCATATTTTAACTGTATATGTATTTTTAGTTATAGCTTTAAGCTTTTTGAAGTACACATGCATGCTACATTCATGTGAAGTATTTTACACACATTCTGCACACATATATAGTATTTTATTACATAATTATACCAAAGTTTATCATATCTGCTTTAGGCATTCCCCCCGCCCCAACTTTGGAGCTAGCAAATTGTTCTGTTATGAACATTCTAGTACATGACTTTGGGTAAATGTGTTTTTCTATTGGTTATACACATTGGAGTGAAGTGGTTGGTTATAGGATCTGCATATTTTCAGCTTGAGTAGATACCCAGGAATAATTAAGATAATTTCCATATAATTTTGGTACACAGCAAAAGTGGTTCTAGAACTTACTACAGCTTCCTGTTCTGCATCGCTATTTTCTCTTCAGTTATAGGCCCATAACCATTTCCTCACAAAGCCTGAAAAACTGCCTTCAGCCTCCACAGGGATCTCAGAACCACAGCAGCAGCCTTGTTGTCTCCAGCCCTGCTGAGGCAGGAGCGCGGGGTAGCACCCACATCTCAGACCAGAAAGCCCTGGTCGCTAAGGAGGGAGGAAGACCCTCAGCGTCCATGGTCTGCAAGCTCGCCCCACAATTCCTCCCCACCCCGGCTTTGCACAAGGCTTCCCCTGTTTGCTAAAGCACTGCACCTCTTGTTCTTGTTCCCCCGGGTGTCCATCCCCTGACCTCACACCAAGCATTTGTATCCACCTCTAGTTAGGGGTTCTGTTGATACCACAGCTTTTCTGGGATTTTACCTCTCTTCCCCCTTATTTTTGGGGACCCCTTTATCTTTGAGTGGTTGGTAAGCCAGTTATCCTATCATTTCTATCTATTCCAATGAGTTCTCATTGCTCATCTTCCACCAGAGGAAGGTTCAAATGAATAAAGGTACTGTGGGGTCTTCAATTCTACTAGACCCAGGGGTTACCTTTTTCATCTCGTTGCTCATCATTTGCTAGAGCTGTAATTTCTTCTGAATGTGCCTCTTCCTTGTCTTTTGTCCTCAGTTTCCCAGTCGAAAAGAGCAAACGTAACTTCTGGATCAAATCAGTAGTGGTCCCAGAGCTATTACTCTGATTATTCCCTAATGCAAAAAAATGCTGTTCTTGGGAATCAAATTCATCAAACAGCTCACTGTTTTCTGTCTCTATTTCATATACCTCAGGAATAATGCTGAGGTGATAGAGAAAAGAGATGAAAAATATGTTAGCCATGTCCCTTGCAGAATTAAATGTAAATATAGTCAGATCATATAACAGGAATCAATTGTATGGATGGGACTAGAATAGTCCAAGTGCAGTTTGTGGATGAAATTGGGCTCAGGGGCAATTTCCTAATACTTCAAAGGGGGATCAGACATTTGTGTCAGTGATTTAGGACTCCAATCCAATACTATTTTCATCACTGAATTTCTATTTTGTACTTAGGATTGTGCTTTGCAAAATTAAACAAGTGAATCCTTCCTGCCAATTTTTATATGGAGTCTGTTTTCTAAACAGTAAATGCGTTTTTTTATTTTTCATGTTTTTCCTACTGCTCTAAAATTTTCACATAAGATCTTTGATAATATACATTTTCTGTTTGGGGAGCAGCCAATACTAGAGTGGCCTTTCTTTTTGCTGTAAAAGCAATAGAAATGGAAACATGCTTCTATCTAATACGGATTATACGCTACTATTAACATCAGACCTGGGCTGTCATAACAAACCAGGTACATTTACACACAGGCCCCCTCCCCCCCCACACCCTGAAAACTAAAATGCCATTTATTTCAAATTATTTTTTTCAAGTCAGTTTCCAGCTGTATTATTACTCAAACTGTGAATGTGTCAACTCACAGTACAGTGTTTTCTGTGCCAACATTCTCTAGGATGGGAGAGGTGATGTTGACACACTTGGGTCTCAGATATGCAGGGGGATATTTGTTGATGGCACCTGGAGAGAGAGTGAGATGATTAGTCTAAACTTTACCCTGCTACAGTCTGACTGTCACCCAAAAGCAGTTCATTTTTTCTCCCTGTGGTTGGAGGTATTATGAAGAGCAAATTAATTTTTTAAGGGACTCAGCAAAGCAGGCACCCTCTGACACTGAAAATACCTCATTGGCAAAATCAACAAGATACAGCAGCAATTGAGTACCAAATTTCCATGCTTTGTACAGCACAGGTTTTGTGATATAATTGAAGAACAACTCTAACCCCTCTATTATCTGTTTTTCTCCCTCTAAAAGTTAAAGGAAGATCTCTCTAGAAGACTCCATTAGCTTTTGAAATTTCCTTCTCTATTTATTTTGGGGTTGGAAGAAGGCACCATTTTTTTTTTTTGCAAGTGACAAGTCTGCTACTAAATACAAATCCTGAATTCCAGTATTCCTGAGAATAGCATGAGCCCTGGAGCTTTACAAATGCCAGAAAAGCTGCATCCCTGTGATTCCCTAGTAAATCTGCAGGCAACCATTCAATGCAGCCTCTGCCTGCAACCCTGTGATTCCCTAGTAAATCTGCAGGCAACCATTCAATGCAGCCTCTGCCTTACTCTTAATTTCCAGCATAGGCTAGGACTTGCTTGATGCCACAGCTCTTAGGTGGGCTACCATACCCGTATCTAAAACTACAACGTATGGACAGAACATGGGGCTGCCACTGTCAAAGACCCACTAAGAAAAGACACTCTTAACTCTCCTGCCTGGCTATACCCAAGGCAGCTGTTTGGGACAGGGGCTCTATAAGAGATTTGCCCATGGCTCCTAAGAAATCAAATCAAAACCAAAGTTAATTTGGAGTAGGAACTTGGCACACAGTAGACACTCACAGATGAGGATTAAGAAACACATTTCACCCATATGGGGGTTTTCTGGCAAAGACCTTGATGATGCAGCAGCAAAGTTCAAGGCCAGTAAGACTTGGAGTTTTTCTCTTTGCCTTCTATTCACACCTCATACTTCACCACTCTTGATTAAGTGTGGATCGTGTTACTAAGTCAACTAGCAGACTGTACAGACAGACATTAAATCTATTGCACAAGCAATAGAAGAGAAAAGCTTTAATGACTTACGTCTGATTAAATGGACAAATGGCTTGATAAACTTGATGATATAGTTCAAATCTGGCTTGTGGGTTCGGCCAAGTTGGACCAAGTGATGATCCAGTGGGTGGCTGGCTAATTCTTCTAACTCCTTCTCATTGTGTGTTGGACCAAAAGAAAATACAAATATGGAGTAGCCCTCACACTTGGCTCTCAGAGACACATTTCTTAAGACTTCCTTGTCTAGTGGATTGGTTTCACCAGCAGATATAACAAAGATAACTTTGTTTTTCCGTAGGTTTTGGGTTCCTACAAAGACATTGTCAATTGTCCACTTCAGGGCGTGGCCAATAAAAACATCTCCATTAAGCTTTAGAAGAGAGTCTTGGAGATGATGTTTCATTTGGTATACACTGCTATAAGTAACCAAGTCAAATTCCATGTAGACAGGGCATTCGTCAGTTTGGGGCATATAGCCTGGAGGTGAGTAGCTCAGGACAGCCACTCTGTCTCCTAAGGTAGAGGTCACTGGGTCTGGGGCGATGTGAAAGTAATCGAGCACTGAAATTAAAAACGCTTTCACTTCCTTAAAGTCATCATTTCCTACTCTGTGGGAAGCATCTATGAGGAAAGCCACATCCATGTAATATTCTTGAAGAGAGGCATCTCCAGGTTGGTAAGTATTTTCATCATGATTTTCATCTCCTGCAACAGAATAACTCAAGTCACTCTTTTTTAGGGAAAGGATAAACTGGGAACTCCTAGCCATGGGTGGCAAATATACAGCATGGGTTGCTGCCAAGTTTCATTCCCTCACCCATGATGAACATCACTAATTAATCACAGTACTGCTTCCAGGTGCATTCTCCATATGTGTCTCCATGCAGTACATGGACAGTCACTACCACTTGATAGGTGTTGTCAGATGAGAAGAAACCCATTTGCTACCCTATCTCAGATCTTTGTCAAAGGATTGATTTATCCTCCAGATATTTTCACATGCAAGATGAGAAACACATTGTAATTTTAAAATTTCTAGTTACTTTTCGTGTACTACACATGGTTACTACATTTGGAGTACACATTTACATGAAATCTAATCATATGTAAACAGCCACGAGAAAGGATTACATATCAAAGTAACATTTACTGATGACAGAAACACATATACCTTTATATACATGTTCCAAGGTATGTTACATAGTCTGGTGTCATGACAGTAAGTATAAAAGCTGACTTTAGAACCCAAATTCTGTGTAAGACATGTCATACCCTAAGACCCTGGTACTCAAAGTGCCAATCCACAGTGCATATGCCCATGTCAAGACAAGGGCCTGCACCTGAGCTAGATCTATTACATTCCTAAGCTTTTAGATGAGCTCAGCTGACTTCACTTTTTGTTTGTGTGTTTTTGCTTTGTTTTTTTTTTTTTTTTTTTTTTGTAGCAAGACTTTCTCAAAGAAGGAAACTGCCTCCACTTACATTCTGCTAACTTACCTTGTTGCATTTCAAGTAGCACAACCCTAAGCCTAAGGGTTTATCAAATTATGTCTACATCATGGGGATGATACCTGGTTGGTGAGTCCACAACAGGAAATGTGTGGTCAGAAAGAAAGGCAGTGGATGGCAAATGTTTTTTCTTTGCTACGAAAGAAGTGTCTTTCTGAGCCTAATCAAGTGATAGATTCCTAAATGCAAAAATTTATGGCGCTCCCTTTGTGATTGACCTAGTATTAAAGCTTGCATATATTACTTCATTTAATCCTCACAAATGAACCAATGTCATAAAAGCTTAATATTGAAAGAGACTGGAAAAAAAAACAATACCATGGCTAACGTTTTTAACAGGGCAAATAAATGCTGATTTTTGAACTTTACATTTCTACAAACTTTACATTCCTGCAGTAAATGTCACATTAATTTTTTAACCTACTGTAGGATTTCGATAAATAAAAATTATATACCTTTAAGGTAAACAATGTAGGTTTTTTATATAGGTATACTTTGTGTAGTGATTTACCATGACCAAGCTAATATTGCTGTATTTTATTTGCTAAAATTTTGTTGAGAATTTTTGTATATGTTCATGAAGAATGCTAATTTGTAGGGTTTTTTTTTTCATGTAATGCTGTAATCGGGCCACATGGTAAGTATTTGCTCTGCTTTAATTTTTTGGAAGAGTCTGTGCTGAATTGGTGTTTCTTTCTTAAACGTTTTGGGGGAATTCACTAGCAAAGTCATATGGGCCTAGAGTTTTCTTTTCTAGATATTCTATTTCTTTAATAGGTTTAGGTCTATTTAGTTTACTTCTTTGGTAAGCTTTGGTAATTTGTGCACTGCAAAAAATTTGTCTGCATCAACTATGCTATCTAGCTGATAGGCAAAAAAAAAAAAATTATAACATTTCCCGACTTTCCTGTTAATATCTGTAGAATGGGTCTCCTTAGTCACTACTGAAATTCATAA
The DNA here is from genome assembly GCA_004024925.1 of Scalopus aquaticus. Lineage (NCBI taxonomy): Eukaryota > Metazoa > Chordata > Mammalia > Eulipotyphla > Talpidae > Scalopus > Scalopus aquaticus. Next base: position 57,724 of record PVIJ01005684.1, read on the forward strand.
TCTGGTGAGTTTGATTATACTTTGACAATTTTATTGATCTTCTCAAAGAAACAATAGGTTTTCTTGATTTTTCTATTTCATTGAATTCTACTCTAATTTTAATACTTCCTTTCTTCTTCTTACCTTGGGTTTTACTTACTCTTGTTTTTCTGTTTCATAAGGTAGAAAGTGATTTGAAATCTTTCTTTAACCAATATAGGCACTGAATGCTATAATTGACCTCCCTTAGTACTTGCTTTAGTAGAATCTCAAAAATTCTCATATATTGTGATTTTACTGTCATTAATTTCAAAATACCCACCAAACTTCCCATTTTACTCCTTTGGCCATGGATTATTTAGCAGTGCTTTACTTAGTTTCCAAATACTTGGAGATTTTTCAAAGATCTGTTATTGATTTTTAATTCTATGTCAGCCAGAGAATGTTCTTGGTATTACCTGATTTAAGATGTTGAGAATTGTTTTAAAGCCTACAAAACCCCCATATTTTGGTAAATGTCTCATTCGTGCTTGAAAAAGAGTGTATATTCCACTGTTGTGTGAAATGTTCCATAAATATCAATTAGGTCAAATTGGTTGATAGTAGTATTTAAGCCTATGTTATATTTAAGCCTATGTTATTCCTGCTGATTTTCTACCAATTATGAGAGGGTACTGAAACTTACTTATAGCTCTTTTTTAAGAATCCTTTTTTTCTCTGAGTTTTGAGTTTTATTTTAGATAATTTCTACTGCTACATCTTCAAGTCACTAAATTTTTCCATTATCAGATCTAATTTACCATTAATTCTATCTAGTGTATTGTTCACCTAAGACAGTACAGTTTTCAGCTCTAAAATTATTTTTAAATCCTTGTTTTTGTAACTTCTATGTCTCTAGTTGACTTTTTAACACATGGAATACAGTTATGATAACTGTTTTAATATCTTTGTCTTCTAATTCTAACATCTGTGTCAGTTCTGGTTTGGTTTTGAGTGATAATGTGTTTGATTATTAGTCATGTAATTCTGCTTCTTTTTATGCCAGATATTGTAAAATGTTCCTTTTTGGATGGGGGATACTTTTGTAGTCTTATAAATATTGATGTGCTTTGTTTTGGGAGGCAGTCAAATTACATGGATCACTTTGATTCTTTAGGGTCCTACTATGATTTGTTAGGTGAGTATGGAGCAGTATCTGACTTAAAGTTAATTATTCCCTACTACTAAAGTGAAAACTTCCTTCTGAATATTTGTGGGGGGACCCTCTGCAGATCCTTGGGGCTCTCTCTGATCTCAAGGAGTACACTAGACTCCACCTAATCCCCACTTCCTGCACTCTCCTATTTGCCACCAGGAAACTATTTTCCAATTCTCAGAAGTTTTGAGCAAGATGAGGTCCCTGATTAAATATGAAACAGGAAGTGCAGACAAAGCGTATCTCATATTCTTTGCTGTGGACACTGCATAATGTACTTTATCCCTAAAACATCATCATCAAAAAACGTTTCAAGAGTTCTTGGCTCTAATCTATTAAGAAATGTGAAAATTAATTTAATGAGCATTTTCCTCATTTTAAGAGTTTGCTGTACTGGAGCTCACTAATCATTACGTACTCTGCTACGAGGATCTCTGTTTTCCAATTGTAGAGTTTAAAGAGACCCAATCAGGACACTTTGTTAAAATACTGGAAAAATATTTCATAGATATCACAGTAGAAGAGGAAGGGTTGGCTTACCACGTTAATGAAATATTTTTTACTCATGACCATACCAAAAATATTACTCCTTTTTGTTGTTTTCCCTTTATAAATGAGCAAAATCTCAGTCTTTTCCCAAATTACCCAGCGGAAATATTTTCTGGAGATACATTTCTCCTAGAAAATCTCCAAAAATCTACCTGTTTACAGGATAAGCATGAGAATTGAAGAAGCTAAATGTAGATGAATATGCCAGGAAAACTAAAATTTAATCAAACACAAGGTGTGATTTTTCTACTTTGAATCTAAATTATTTTATTTAGAGAAACTGGGCCTTCAAATATATTTTCCTTCAAGAAAATCTGGTGGAAGTGCAGATAAAACATGTCCATATCTCACAGTAATGCTGTGTATTTTCTGGAAGATAACCCAAGCCAAGTTCCCATCTTCAACTCTGAAAGAATTTCCTCAGAATGACACCGGGAACATTGATTCATTTTATTATGGAAGGCTTGGGAGGCTTGGAAGGAGTGAGGAATGGCGTTAGATTTCCAGGGATGCACCCCCAGAGATTAGCATAATGCTGGCCAAGATTTAAGCCATAACTCCAAATAAGCACCAGTAACGTCAGCGAGAAGCAGGGGTGGGAAAAAATTTAGGAAGAATGGAGATGCCACATGAGGTGAGTTATTTGGATGTGGATCAGTTTGCAGGAAAATAACTATGCTGCTTTTCATGATACTTGTGGGAAGTCTTAAATATACCTGAGTTATCCTGTGGTCTGCCTTGTGACTTGTCCAGGGACAAATATTAGCTGTGTTTTCTCCCTGGACATGCCACATGTACAGCTGAGGCTATTTTTTGTGTGTACATTTCTATCCACTTGAACTGCAGCACATATTTTTCAAGTTAACATTTTTTAATATGTATTTTTATTGTTATTTATGTCTTTTACATTTTGTATTCCCCTTGGGTAGCCCACCACCAATTCATCCGTGATCCATCTCCATGGTCCCTTGTGCTCTTTTCTATTCCATTTTATGCCCTTTTCCTTTCCTCCCCCTGCCTCCCCTCTCCC
>PVIJ01005684.1:60576-100990 GCA_004024925.1 Scalopus aquaticus
CTGGCTTATTTCACTGAGTATGATCCCCTCTAATTCCATCCATGTCGCTGCAAATTGCATGTGTTTATCTTCTTTCCATGCTGAATAGTATTCCATTGTGTATATGTACCACATCTTCTTGATCCAATCATCTATTTTTGGACATCTGGGTTGCTTCCACACCTTTGCTATTGTGAACAGTGCCGCAATGAACATACGGGTGCATGTATCCTTTCGGATTAGTGTTTTTGTGTCCTTTGGGTAAATTCCCAAGAGTGGGATTGCTGGGTCATATGGAAGCTCCATGTTTAGCAGTTTGAGGAATCGCCATACAGCTTTCCATAGTGGTTGGACCAGTTCACATTCCCACCAGCAGTGTAGAAGAGTTCCTTTTTCTCCACATCCTTTCCAGCATTTGTTGTTGCCTGTATTACATTTTTGGTAAGATTTCCTAAGAGGTAGGCAAGGTGTTTTTATGCACATTTCCACTTTCTGGGCATTTGACTGAATATTCAATTTGTTTCCGGTCTTCTCAGCTCTACATGTCTTTCTCATTTAATCTTCCATGCAGCGTGAGGAGGGTGGAATCATCTTTCCCATTTTACAGATAAGCACACTGAGGCTTGCAGACAGTTTAAGTGATTTGGCTAAGAAATCACAGCTTGTAAGTGGGAGAGGCAGCACGTGCAGCCAGCTCTGTGTAACTCCTTCAGAAGAGCTGCTCATCAGACACCAGGGCGGAGCAGAGACACTAAGGGACATATTAATGGCTCCTCAGAGGTTGTAGCACCTGATTTGAAGAACTGGGTTCTTGTTCAATTGCTATTTCTCCTGACTGAAGTCACCAGACAAAGTTTTCTTCCCAGCGGAGGCAAACATAAGAATTTTTGCATTTTTTCTCCCCTAGCACTGCAGAGCAGTGGTTATAAGCAGAACCACCAGTGTTTGTGCCTCTGCAGTTAGCAATGTGACCCTGGGTTTTTGCCAAGCCTCGGTTAATATCAAAAACATGGTAATAGTAAGTGACAACCTTATAGTTTCTGAAAGAATTAAATACAGTTTACATAGTGTCTAGCATGTCCTAAGTATTCCATAAATACAATTTTCAGAAGGATACAGAAAGCCTCAGACATCTGAAAATCCTGCCCATGATGCAAACCAGAATTCTCATAAGAAAAAAATTCAAAGCCAGAGTGACTTAGCAGATAATTCACACAAACAAGCACACACATTCCCCCAGTTGTGAGGAAGTCCACTGTTGTGTTAGAAGGCTTACCTGCAGGGAATTCCCAATAATTTACATACCTCTCCATTCATCTGTCAACCTAGGCCTACCTTTCCTTCCACCTGCTGAGGTCACTAGTCAAGTTTCAAGCTGGGCAGCATGAGAGGCAGGCACAAGTGCACATCCCATTGTGTGTCACTGATTTATGCCAAAGGCAAATATAGACACGCTTAAAATTCTCTTGTTTTGTTGTCTAAAGTCCTCTTTACCACACTTGCTTGAACAAGCAGGAGTGACTCCCTTAAAATGGGTTGCACCTTTTTCCCATGGAATTGGAATGTATGTCCTTCTTGGCCTAGATTTTTCTAGATGGCACTTAGTCTGTAAGACTCATTCTCTCTTGCCATCTATGTAACAATTTGGAACAACAGTCTGTGGAGAGGTAGCAGCACATGAGTAAAGTGATGCACGCCTTAGGGGCTACTTATACCCCGAACACCTGCTCTGGCACGTGGGTTTTAATGGTGTTGTTCTATTCTCTGGTCCTTGAATGAGTTTATACAACCAATTTACCCTGGTTTTATGATCTCTCGATGAGTTTACAAGCAGTATATTTTTTTAATGAAATTAAAACTTAAAAATAAAATGGCACCACCAAAATTATTTTAGAATAACTTTCCCACATGATGCCATTATTCTTCAATCATTATTTAACTTATTCTCAAATCTGGCATCTGGGTACATTTTTGCATTTGTAAATACAGACAATGCTGTCATCTTGCAATATGGCTACTTAATTAAAAGCCAGTGGTTTTGTGCAGACAACCATAGGATTGAGTCCTGAATGCCACTTATGAGTTGTGTGACTTTTTTTGAGGTTCCTAACCTTTGCAAAAGTGTCCTAATCTGTAAAATATAAAATATAATAATAATAATAACAACAACAAATTTTGGGGAAAGATTAAATGAAATCACATGAAGTGCTCACTCAGCTGCACTAAATTAAGAGTAGCTTTTGCTGCGACTATTACTACTAATGCATCTATTGTTCAATCATCAAGCCAGAGAAGACATGCAATTCTTGGAGAATAGCATATATGGACTAACTATTGGCCCCTAAAGCACTCATCTACACTTTTCATTGAACTGACTATTTTCTGACTTATATTAGGCACTTTTAAAACAATACACATCGAGTATATTATGTCAGACTACAGGCATCTTGAAGACAGGGCTTCTGTCTCCATTTTTATTTTTTTAAACCTCTCTAAGCCTTAAAAGAAACTAGCTCAGGACATAACTCAGAGCAGGAGCCAAATACGAATCTACTACCTGGCTAAATAATCATGAGAATTCCTATGTAAATGATAATCAGCCATTTTTTATATATAGCAAGCCCTCAGTGAGGGTTGCCACTGCCACCGCCAGCACCGCCAGTCACTAACACCACCCCCATACTTCCACCTCCACCATCAATAATATCACCACCACCACCATCAGCAACAGCAAACACCACCACCACCACCATTGTCTTCCCTACCACCAGGAGAAGTATCGGTATTATCATGACCAACACCTCCTGTCCCACCACCATCACACCACTGTCACCCAACTCCTACTTCAAGTACCCAGGTTTTATTCCACTAAAAAGTTCTCGACATGAAAACACTGTCACCAATTCTTTAGAACACTGCTTTACTAATGGCAATAAACGATTTCATTAGACATACGGAAGAAACTTCTATGTACAACTAAATTCAAATCATCCACATACCCTGAATTATCAGTTCATATTAGTTTTGTCCACAAGCAAAACCTTCGGGGAAGACAATAGTAACAACAGTAAAATAAAATCCCAAGTAAAGTAGATGCAACAGTCTAAGGTTACAGTATAAAGTGAACAGGAGATTAAACATATTTCCCAAAGTACATCAAAGTGGTTGATATTTAAGAGCTCATGAAACATACCATTAAATTCAGACATGACCACAATTCTAATACTGACTTCCTTTTTAGAATGTGTACTGAAAGGAAAGTAGGACATTAGCTGGTTCCATGGATAACTCCGAAGCCAATTCTGCTACACTGAATTCCAGCACAGATTTAAATTTAGTAGAAGATAGTATATGCAAGGTCAATATATGACTACAAAAATTAGAAGCAAAGTGTTCAAAGAGAGGTAAACAGTAAAATGCACTCGCTCATTGAAAGGAACATTCTGAGAATACTTAGAAAAATCAGAAGCCTGCAGAAATACAGAAAATGTTATGACATAATATTATGTGAAAAGCAGGCTATGAAAATTACAAATTATTTAAACCTATATGCCTATAAAAAAATGGAGAATTTATTCCATACTACAAATAGCTTAGCTTGCTAGGTTGTTTGACTTGAGACTCCTTGTATTCAAATATTATATAGTATGATAGTATTTTGACACACACACACACACACACACACACACACACACACACACATAAAACTAGCAGAATCCTGAGGCTATAATAAAGGAACAATAGACAGGGCATAAGAATCATGAGTTCTATACTGGATGTGTAGTTCCATAAACTTGGAGCATGACGTTTCTTCCATAATGACGTTTCTGCTGCATTTGACAGTTTGACTGGATAATTCTTTGTTGTGAAGCACTGCTCAGTGCATTGTTGGATGTTTAACAACATCCAGGGCCTCTACACATTACATGCCAGAGCCCCTCCCATTGTGATAACAAAAAATGTCTCTGGACAATGCCTCATGGCAGGAGAGGGTAGATGCTCCCTCAGGTCAATCTGCCAGCAGTGATCATGAAGTACCTTCCCAGTTCTAAAATCCATGACTGGCAAAAAGTCAAAAGACATATTGCTTGTTTTTTTTTTTTTTTTTTTAAGCTGATAGAAGTTAAAAATAAAAAAAAAACAAAACGTAAAGTAAAACCTGTAAAAATTCCCTTGCGCACAACTCCAGCCAAGCTCAGAACGGGAAGTGTAGCTTCTCCTCTCTTAATGAACTTCATTGATCAGAACATCAGCTGAAGTTGTCCTGAGGTCTCAGGCTGCTTAAAGCTTTCGGTGTGCCCCAGGCCGGTATTTAGCCTTCATTACACACTATCCTTTCCTCCATCTTGGAAAAAGGCTATTTTAAATATTGGTTAACAGCATTTCGGAATAAAGTTCCAGGCTAGCCACAGGAGCAAGAGTTGCAAGCTAAGTTAGAATTAAACTGCCTGTTTATTTTTTTAATCACAGAAATCTAAAGACCTACATGCATTTCACTGTAAGTAATTAGAAGGGACTAAAATTCTGGGATTTTAAATATTGCAGATGTTATGATCAAAATGCATGCTAGCATCTCTAGATAATCTAAATACATTTAGATCTTAAAAAGTGCTTTGCTAGATAGACGCTGATGGATGAATGGATGGATAGTCAGTGATCTTGGATGAGTAAAATAAACCGATAACCCAGTTCACCTGACCCTTAGAGTGCAGGAATTCTCACTTCTCTTCTGTGATACCAGACACCCAGCTGCCTTCAGTCCACTGAGAACACACAGCAAATCTGTCTCACCCATGGGGTAGAACATGCAGAGCTTCTTAAACCTCAGCCTCTATCGGTATCATCTGTGCTGCTTGGGTCCCATTCCAAAGTTCCTGCCTCAGTGGGTCTGGACGGGTGCTGAGTGAGACTCTGTATTTCTAATGAGTTCCCAGCATGTGTTGATGCTGTTGGTTTAGGCACCACATTTTGAGAATCACTGGGACAGTGGACAATGTCCTCAGATTTGAGGACATAACAAAAATTACCAATGGTGGTTTAAAGCTTGTAGCTTTTCCCTCACTGATCACACCCCTAAATATGAAGCAGTATTTTTGAGGAGGATTGGAATGTGTGCTTATGAGTGACTTCTAGGTGATTCTGAGATGCTGTGAGGAGTGGACAGGACCAGGATTGGTGATGGAAAAGATGAACTTGGAAATTAGAGCAGGTAGGAAGAGGCTGAGGCAGACACATAGGTAGGGCAAGGGTGCTTGCATTTCTTGTGAGAGAGTGTGACACACGACTCACTCCCGAACCACGGGCTCTGGGAACCCTATAAATTTCTTAAATGGTTAAGAGTCCTGACTTTCCCCCAAGACTCTCAGTTCAAGGGCAGAAAGATCAGCCATCGGCCATAAGAAGCACATTATAAATAAGTAATAAGCACAGCATATGGAGGTGCTTACGAACATTATCAACCTTTTATGTGTGCAATACATCTGGAACTTATCAAAGCTCATCTCTCAGTGACTGAACAAAAGTATCCAAACCACAATTTACTCTCCATAAAGACAGAGCATTTATACAGAAAGTTCTCAGCAGGTTTTGGCAACTGGCTAAAAGATGATTAAAAAAAAAAAAAAAAAAAAGACTAGCCTAAAGTCCCCAGACAACACTTAGTAATCTGAGACTGAGATTTATTTTAAAGAAGATAAAATATAGATTACCCTTAGGTCTGAGACTATCACTGTTTCCAAGCTATCAAAACCTGATGCAATCCTCCACAGTCCCACAGCACACTTCAGGCAGCTGTAGGAAAACTGGGTGGGGTGGGGGTTACAGGCCATTTACATTTTTTCCCCACTACAGTCATACATAATTATTTCTTCAGCCAAATTGGCCCTTACACTGCCTATGAGTATCTTGATTCCCAGGCATCTGAAAAAGCAAATGGAAAGTCTTTCTATTATTATTGAACAATGGTCATAAAGATGACAGCAAAGATAAGGGTTTTTTCCTTCTTTCTTAAATATCTAGTCCATTTGTCTTTCCCAAAGAGGTAGACACTTGTGAATTATTAGATTTCAGTACATTTACTTCAAACAAAACTATCACAAATAACAATTTGGCATTTTAACACCGCCAAAACAATTTCTCGTTTTCTTTCTCTTCCTTTAAAACCAAACCTTAATAAATTCCTGTGCATTGAGGCTATTGTAATTCCCATATCACTGAAATGAACACCCCAAATTAACTACATCCATTAAAAAGAACAAATATGTTATGTTTTTCTTTAAGCTACATCTACATGACAATGAAAAAAATTTAACTAAAAAATACACACTTGATGCCTCAATGCTTTGGTATCACATCCAGTTTTACCATACTATTTTTTAAAAATCTTATTTCTCAACTCACAATGGATTTACTTTTAAATTGTAAATTTAACTTCCATAAAGGAAAGTTCAAATATTCAATATTTTAGAAATAGGGAGATAATATGGCTATGCAAGTGTTGGAGCCCAAGAAAATTTACTTTTCCAAGGGAGCTACCAAGAATGAATAGTATTCATTCTTATGCATAGTTGGCATGAAATTGGACCCCTTTTCTTTTCAGTTTGCATATTCGAGCCACACACATGGTACTTTTGACATGAATGCTTTCATACTGTCGTTCTGGCCAAATGAGCATTTTAGAAGACTCTAGAAGCATACAGGCAATGGCTAAATAGTCTGTTTAGAATGTCAGCCTTTTTATTGAAAATACTTCATTGATTTGTTTGAAACTAGTGAATCCTGACAAAGTTACTACTGCTTTGCCATTGGAGCCAATGGCTTTATCATTTCTGTGTATCTTAACAATAAGTTATACTCTCACGCAATCACAAACCTGGGACACTGGCCAGGCCAACTTTTAAAAGTATTTTGATTCCTCCTTTGCTCTGAGGTTCTTTGCATTGCCTCCTTCTACATCACACTAACCTTCTAAGTTGTGGAATCTACCAGTGATCTCTTTGTTGTTTTTGTCACCATTAAAATCTTCAACTTCAATGAAGACAGTAGTTGTGGCTTCTTGGAAAATGTTGCTTTATATACCAGCCTTAATGTATTTGATTTTCTATTAGTATTAAAAGATGTAGACCCAGTTATTAAAAATTTCATTTTTCTTACCAGAAGTGAGACTTGCAATTTCTTCAGAATCTTGAACTTTTTCATATTTAATCACTAACTCTTGCGGCATTATCATGTGGTCTGGAATGTAAACCAAGTGGTCACTTCCGTTGTCCTCCAACACCAAAGGTGAGTCACTCCCAGCAATTAATTCCTGGCCAATGAAGCTGTTCTCTCCCAAAGTAATCTCATGGGGCTCAGGAGTAAATCTGCAAGGTAACAAGGAATGCTTTAGGTGAACCCAGATAACTTTGGGGAATTCAAATAAAATGTCCCAATGATTCAATAGAATTAGTTGTTTCTTAGAAGAAAAACAATTTGGTGGTTTAAACTAGATTAATTTAAATCAAACACTGCATTAAGATTCATAAATACTTAACATTAAAACTTATGAACATTTTTAAAATCCCACTTATCCTTCCTTTTCCCCAATTTATTTATTACTGGTGAAATAATATTTTGGGATAAACCAAGTCTGACTTGCCACAGAGATATAAAGAAATAATAGGAAACTCAACCACAGGTCTTTTGAACAACCAAATAATGTGTCTCAACTTAGTATCAATCATGATCAATCAACAGAAAGTGATTTAATATGCCAAGAACTGTTCTGAGAATAAGAACATATAAGACTTATTTCATTAACATCATGTCTCTAAAAATGTTATCTACATTTAAATTCTTAGGAGTTAAAGAATTCTCTATGATAACTTAAGAATACTGTGTCTCTATTTAGTCGATGATAGAAAACATTCAATGTAAGTTTATACATATTCTACTCATGCAAATTTATGCAATTTCAATGTCCATGTTTACATTTGTATTAGATATTGGTGTTTGGCACCCAATACTATTACTTTAACCACTGAGAATTAATGAGGAAAAAGGGGGGAAAATCAGACATAATGCAGGAATAACATAATCACACCAAGAAAAAGCCAAATGCTCTGACACACCATGTGGCTGATAAACCTGCAGTAGTGCAGGAATCCAGCCATCGTGCCCCAGAGCAGGCGAGCGGAGAGCCCTGCCCTTAATCACATATACCTTATTGTATTAGTTTTCAGGATTCTATTTAGGCAAAGCAGATTCACTATATTAAAGTACTGTTTTAAATCTGAATCTTATTGCGTTTTCTTCAATTTGATGCACACATTCTTTTTGGTTTAGAAATTACATTATACCTATAAGCATGTGGTCTTGTAGTTACTTTATGTTTGTACATGTTTAAATGACATGATAATATTTTGTCTGCAGTTTTGTAAAAAGTGGTTTTCACAAGTTTCTGGCTTATTCGATTTTGGGAAACACTGCTTCATGTGACACTGCCCCTTTCTGCTCTTGAGTGCCAGTGCCGGCTACTGGACACGTCCTTGCTAAACTACCAAGTAAATGAAAGCTGACACTGGAGGACAGTGTATTTACATGACTCTGGAGAATACCTCATCTTGCCATTTTGCTTATGAATAAGAGACCTCTGTTCTGAGAAGCTGTTTGCTTAACTGTAGTCTGAGAGGATGGAGTATGGGCTTAAATCTGGGCTCTCACAGACTCCAGTCATGAATCTAAGCTCAGTAATCTATCTAAGGAAACAGAGAGCAACCAAATTAGCCATGCTTTTTCATCTGAGGCTCACAATTCATTCAGGTTAATTACTTATGTTTTTATTTAGGATGTAATATTAAAGAAAATCATTTACATGTACAATTATGTTGTAGTATTTTATGCTATGTTTGGGGGATGAAACAATGAATAATAGGCAGCCTTAGGCTTCAGTGAGACAAGACACTGGAATAAGCTGTAGTACATGCCTCAGCAGAGGTAGAAAAAGGTACCAAAATGAAGTAACTATGGATTTTGACTGAGAGTAAAGATGGGCTTCAAAGAGGAAAAAGCTTCCACCTGGGCCATGAAAGATGGGTAGGGGTCCCTGGAATGGGAACAGGATCCTAGGCAATGTGACCAGAGGTCCAGGAGGGTGAAACAAAGTTCACACAAGGCAGACGGGAGTCCAGGGTGGGCAGACCTCAGCACTTAAGGTTGGGAGAGATGGGAAGTGAGGCTGAGGCTAAATTGTGGGTTCTCTTCTGAGGTAAATTTCAATATGAGAATTTCCGAGGAAACCATGAATTTAAAGACAAAATTGTAATAAGGCTCACGAGGATGTTATAAAAATATCAATCCAGATAATTTAACTTCAGAAATGAAATAAATGACACACCTTTACTTCAGAGACCTTATTAGCTCTCCCAACCTAATAATCAGCCATCAGTCAGTTATATACCCATCAAGCAATTAACAACCACATGTAAATATAAAAGCTTTCTGACTCACAGAGGATAATCCTCTCCTTCTGTACGCATGAGTCTACAGGTATTCTCGAGTGTTTGTGGTGGGTACTGATTGAATCCTCCTATTGAAAGAACAGAGTTAGAGTTAGGTTTTACAACTAGAAATTGTGTTTGTTAGATAAAGAGAATCCCAACAGGAATCTTCTTGAAACAATAAATGTCACTGTAATATTTCAGCCAAATCTGGCTGGGATAAAACTACACTTAATCTTAGCCAAAGGCCCAAGAAGCAATGGCTGGGATGAAAACAGAAAATAGATGCAACTAGAAATAGCACTCAAAATGTGATTTGAAAGTGTTTTAGAGCCAACAAAACCTACCAGAGCCATGAAATCAGATCTTTAATTGTTCATTTAAGGGTTAATTGTGACACAGGGACACAAGATTTCCATTCTCAGGGTAATAAAATCTAAGATCAAGCCGGATCGAATAAAGAAAAGGTAATATTTTATTACGTGATTCTATGCCTGTGTTTCTATGCCAGTTAATGCTGTTTTCCTAGGGAGAATCACAGAAAAGATTTGTGCTTACTGACCTAAATGACAGGTTCCTTTACCCCCTCCTCTATGTGTTGAATGTTGATAGGTGCATATCATTTTCCCCCACATTCAGGAAAATACTTTTCAGTTAAAGAAAGTCTTTGACCATTGAACAACTCAAGACTCCATGAAAATATTTCAGAGAATGTTCATAGTTTAATAATAGTCAAATTTTTGTGGTTCTAACATGGGCATTTCTTTTCCTATGTCTAAAATGAGACATTGTCTTACAACCAGTTGCATTTACAGCTGCTGCCAGCCAGGCAGGAAGTATGAGGCAGCTGTTACTGCCCGTTCATGTGGGAACAGCAAACATGTCAGTGCCAGACCTGTGGATCTGGGGTCAGTGGTTCGGAAAACATCTCAGAAGTGTTAGTAGAGAAGTCTTTTAACCCCTGTGAACCAACGGGTAGTAGAAAGACAGTCACCTGGATGTGTTCAGTGACATTGCTCAAGTGGAAGTCAAAAGAAAGCTTGCTCAACATAACTGCAAAGCTACTTAAGAATACAGCAAGACTGGCTTTGAGTTAGTTTCTGGAGTCTTTTAAAAGAGCTGTGTCAACATCATCCTTTATGGTACAAAGAACAATACTGCAAGGAAAAAGATGGCTGCCAATGACTGAGTTAATAGGTAACTCAGAAGAGTCAAATTTTGAATAAGAAGTTGTTGTAGGAAGGCCTCCACCAGTCTACTTCACATACATTTCCTTTTGTGCACGTCCAAGAGTGACATAGGGGGTTCTGAAAGAATTCTTTCAATTCCTATAACAAAAATCCTCTAATAGTTGGCATTAAATTTTAATAGGAAACCGTTTTTTTTTTAATATTTGATGATGCATCACACAATCGAAGGCATTTAGATTTAAAGACATAACATAATAGTCCCAAGATGGTAATTATTACATTCTCCAACTGAGAGTGAATCACAGAAGAAAGTGGTACTCTTGCTGAAATGAAGCCATGTCACTACAATGGTGTTGGAGATTCCTTGAACACCAGACAACTTTGGGATTCAAGGGTGGTGGGACTGGTTACAGCAGAACCTAACTTTAGACCTGTCAGATTCCTAGGAAAAACAGTTTCAGCTCTAATTCTGCAGAATCCTCTAGAGCAGGGTTTCTCAATCCCAGCAAAACTGACATTTTGGGCTGGATGAGTCTTTGTTAGGAAGGTGTCCAATGCTTGTAAGATGTTTAGCAGCATCCCTGGTCTCTACCCAGTGGATGCCTATGATATCCTCTCTCTCAGCTGTCACATCCAAAGATGTCTCCAGACATTTCTGAAAGTCCTTTGAGGACAAAATTATCCCCAGTTGAGAATCACTGCTCTAGAAAGAGTGCTTCTCAAACCACTTGTGGTGAAGGGCAAGCTATTTTATTTCTAACTTTTTGCAGAATGACACTTTTGGCTTATAACTTGTTCAATGTGACAGCGTCCACTGTTCAGGCTCTTGCATGCTGGGCAGGCAATGACAAATTGCTTTAAAAGTTTGCTAGATCCTTACTCTCAATTTCTGTATTTCTCACAGGTCAGATTGATTGGCAATACAATGGGGGACAGCTTACAGGGCACTGACCTCTAGTCTTGCTACTCAAAGTACGATTCACAGACCAGAATCCCTGACATTATCCAGGAGTCTGTTGGAAATGCGTCTTGGGCTTCACCCTAGACCCACTGAATTAGAACCTGCATTTTAATGAAATCCCTCTGTGATATGTATGCTCAGTCTCTTTGGGAGCAACAAAGGACTGTACCATCTTTATTGCCTCACATGGGTCTCTAGCATGCGTCAAAGCTGGAAGTAAATCAGGGAAATTTTATATTTAAATGCTCACTCATTCTGAAGACTATCAAGCTGAATGAAGCCAGCGTGGCTCAGGACACCTCCATTCTGTGCTCTGTAGTGCTGATGTTTTAGCTAAGACACCCGACCACAAAGAAAGGGCTCACTGCATCACACCAAGTTATAAGTGGAGTATAACCAAAACCTGTCACATCACTAACCCATCTCACCATCTAATTCATGCATTTGGCTTAGCTATAGATACAAAGATATTGGATTATCAGTGTTTGTAACAGACACTAGTTTTTAAAACAAAGGGGAACAACTAAATAATGACTTACGTCTGATTGAATATACAACTGGCTTTAAAAACTTCACAATGTAATCCAGCTCAGCTTTATGAATTCTCCCAAGCCGTATCAGATGGTGATCAGGTGGGTCGCTGGCTAACTCCTCCATGTGATCCTTATGTGCTGAGCCCAGGGAAACCACAACTATGACAAAGCCTAGACATTTGGCCCTCAAAGCAACCCTCTGTAAGAAATCTCTTCTCTCATAATTTTCTCCAGCTGACACCACAAGGATGACCTTGTGTCTTCTCAGGTTGGTTGTTCTTGGGAAGAGAGTCTCTATGGTCCATATTAGGGAATGGCCAATGGTAGCTTCTCCACTTAGCTGTTGGAGGTGAGTCTGAATGTGTTTCTTCATTAGGAATTTGTTGTTATAAGCTGTAAAGTCAAACTCTGTTGTTATTGCACCCTTCCTTCTACTGGAACTATCCCAAGGAGAATAGCTCAACAAAGCAATCCTATCACCATCTGAGGTTAACGGGGCTGAAGCAATATTGAAGTTGTCAAGCATTGAGCTCACCAAAGTTGTCATAGCCTTATACTCATCACTTACTACATACTGAGCATTTTCTAAGAGTAGGACTACATCCATGTATGAGTCTTCAGGTAAAACAGTCTCTTTGGTGCAAACATTTGGAAAACATTTATCTGAAAACACACAGAAAGTTATCATTGTTTCAATATTAGCACAAGACATTAGACATAGTTGTTTGAGATCTTATTCAATTGATTCAGTGGCTGATTCCTAAGAATTAATAATCTTATCACCTCTTTAACCTCATTCACTTAAAATAATGAGGAATTTTCAATGTTCTAAAATTTCTCTGGTCACTAGCAATTTGGAAAAGTCTTTGCTGAAAGCAGACAGAGGTAGTATGTATACTAGAAGTCTACAAGTCATGTCTAAACTCATTCAGAAAACATGTTCAATATTTTAGAGGTTTTTGAGACTAACTACCAAAATGTTCCCAAGAAAAGTCACATCAATTGGGATATTGTTCTAAACCAATTTACAAGTTCCCAACTCTGTGGGAACTCCAAACATTACAGACCTGATCTATGGCATTGGAAGACTGAATTACTTTTAGAGTTTGTCATCAAATATAGAAATATTTGATAAAGTCAGATTTAATATCTCACCTAGTTTAAACAGTCATTTAAACAGTTCAACACAATAAATTCCTCTTATTGGTCTTACCATAGCAAAGTGTACAGCGCCAAAGTCTTTCTATTGGTCCATATTCCCCATCTGGAGGAAAGGGAATCACCTGAAATGTTCCAGTGTTGTCAAACTGCATTGAGAGAGAAGTAGATGCCTGTTTGCTTGTTTTCTTTCATCATTATGAGGAAGTCACTGGGCACCCACTTTAAAGAAGTATGGACGGAAAGCTCTACGACAGTGCTGGCACACAGCAGGGGCTGAGCAGAGCTAGTGCTGCCATCACGGTCTATTGCCATTACTAGATATTGAGTTTCATGGACTCTGGTAACAATACAACTGTGGAAACAATAAGGGCACCAGGAAGTCCTATGTCCTGAGCACCCCACTACCCCCATCGTGCTAGTACCATGATCTTAAAATAAAGAAGTTGCCAGGGGAAGTTCTTACCTCAAAAGCCTCCAGGAAAACCCTTTCATTGAAAGCAATGACTGCTGGACTGATATCCCAGGCACTAAACTCCATGGTGGCAGTGATGACGGAGGATAGACTGGCTGGTTGTCCATTGCTAAAAAACACAGCCACTCTCCTCACGTTGGGGCCTGCATGGGTACGCTTGAAGATGTTCCGGGCCACAAACCTCATTGCATTACCAATATCTTGGGCTGCTGTGGGGGGCTGATATTTTATCTGGGAAAGAAGCTGGAGGAGTTGATTCTTGTTACAGTAGTCAAACGAACGGATAAGATACCAGCTGTGTGAGTCATAGGCAGTCACGGTAATTCTTGCTCCCACAGGACAATTGTTTTCCATGATGTCAAGGCCATCGATGGTGGAATTGATGATGTCCACCATTCTGTTAAATATTTGTTCTGTAATATCATATGACTGGTCCAGGGCAAATACCAGCTCTGTTGGGTACACTGGGCATTTTTCTATACAAACAGAAAGCAGAAGTATTATTTCACTGGATCAAAAGTCTTTCCCATACCCTTTATTCCAGTGAGGCTGGTTTACATCTGGGAAAATGCCAATGTCATATCCAGCTCTGGAACAGAGGTACATGTGTAAAGAAGGAAAGGAATCTGCTTCACAAGTTTGAAGATGGTATGTAAAGATGGCACACTAACTTGCTATCTCATGTTCCGAATTCACGGCCCTCCCAGACAGCTGTTTGAAAAGAAGCTGGAGGGAGGATAAGGCATGATGGGATGCTTCTGTACCCTCATGCATGATGGTTACACGAATCTATGCACATGCTAACACTAAACTCACACATAAAGTGAATTTTACTATATGTTTTAAAAAGTGAGTAAAAAGAAATGATGACTTATTGGGGATTTTGAAAGCTTACTCACTTCAAGAATTGTCAGAAATAACGTACTAATAATGATAAAATTAGTTGGAATATATTCAACCACTTATGCAAGGAATACTTAATGAGTAGCCATCAGGGGAAATGCAGGGCGACGTGCACTGAGACAGACGCAAATTGAGTCGAATGCAGATCTTCCCTCCAGGAGCTTGTCTTAGGAGACTCTCATACTGAACGACTGTTATTGTCAATGGAGACCCAGAGGATAGGAGAGAGGATCTTAGGAGCTTCATGAAAGCCAGTTTTTGAACCAAAGTCAACAGGGACAGAATGACAGTATGGGCCATGGCAGGCTTGTAAGCAACAACTATGAAAATGGGACTGTCTGCAATTCTCAACTCAATACTAGCAGTCTTAGGATGACTGAACTTACGGAATTCCATTAGGGAATCTGCCCTTTATACCAAACCTAATTTTTTAATGTCCTTGTTAAAATCTAAACACAGGAAGAGAAAAGGGAATTTAAAAATTAAATTAAAAAACATCCCTGTCTACAAGGAATTTAAAAATTAAATTAAAAAACATCCCTGTCTACATCCCTGTCTACAGGGATGTTAAAAAAACATCCCTGTCTACAACATCCCCAGTGTTGGCTAACTCCCAAAGTACACTAAACTCAAAATATTCTATATCCAAAGCACTGTTCTCAGTAATATAAATAGGAGTGAAAGTATTGTTTTAGAGATGTAAAATCAAGAAATTTACCATGAAGGAAAAAAATTTAATGTGAAAGCTGATAATGAACCCTAATGTACTTCAATTCTCAGCCTGACTCTAACAACTGTCAGTGAAGTGAGAGAAGCATCCTCAAGACTGACCTCTCACCAGAGATTCTCCTGGAAGCAGAACCAATGGCTATTTCATTTGCTTTTTGTTTCCCATTCCTAGTGCCCATCAAGTTGACTGAAACATTTCATCCAAATCCATCAATTTGGGGGGACACTTACATGTGAAAGGTATGTGTGTAATTAAAGGAAATGGCTCCTAACTTTGGGATAAGCGCAAAGACCCCAAGGGTCCACTTAAGCTGCATCTGGGAGACCAAGGACACGTGATATTGACCTAATCCGTTTCAAAGGTCATCCAAGGGATCTCAGAGGTCTGCCATCTCTGGCCTGGAAGACCACCCAGGCAAGCTCAGGTTGACAAGAGGTGGGGCAGAGGGAGGCAAGGAAGCACGGTCCAAGCCAGAAGCCAGAGTCCAGAGGGTCAGCTGCACACAGAGCAACAGAAGGTGGTCAGGCAGATGGCCTGTCCCTAAGTTAATTCCCCAGTGACTCAGGCCACTCAGTGAGGACACTGAGTTGTAAACTGGGAGGACATTGAGCCAGAGTGTGAAAGGGTTCCAGGGGCTGCAAGAGTATCTCACAGTCAGGGCGAAAGGTGGCAGTGACAGTTAAAGTCATTAACAGAAGGCAGGAAGCCTTTTTTCCCCATGCAGGTGAGAGTTTCATTCAAACCAGTCTTGTCAGAAAGCAGTAATTACTTCAGCAAGAAACAGGATACGTTAAGAAGACTCACCTTTCCAACAAGCTATAGAAAGGAAAGAGAGGAGAGTCAGTTATATTTCTAGTACACAGATTCAAAATGATTCCCCCCACAAAAAAAACAACCCACAAAATCTCAACAAAGCCTAGGATTTTGCTCGACTGCAAACAAGGCTAACTCCTAAGTAACGGGAAGCTATGTTAGATGAATTGAAGAAACTGTACATAGGGTTTTATTAATTTCTGCACCTTCCTGACCTTTTTGCCTTGTAAGACATGGTCAGCAGACTTCAGCTGAATTTTGGTTGAAATCTGAAATACTGATCCCTTGTCTTAGAAGCAGGATGAGCCTCTGACTAAATGGCAAGACAGTTAACACTGAATTTGTCTTGTGTCTCTTCTCACAGTCTTTTGAGAGTCATTCAGCAAGGCATGGCTAAAATATGGGGTGTTGTTTTTCTTCCCTGATGAACACCTTGGGAACTCTAGCAATTTCCAAATGAACTTTGTCTCTCCTAAATACAGCTCCTATGTTTGGGGCACCTCCCTACCTAAAGAGAAGCGGGAAAACCCCAGGGTCCCTCCTGAGCAAAAGAGCATCTGGTTTTTCTAAGTAGTTCAGTCTGTAAGCGTGATTCAAATGCATCAGGGGGAAAGGTTGTAAGATCTTCAAGAAAGCACAGGCCTGAAATTTCCATGTTCATTTTGCTTAATTCCTAGGAAGTAAATGAGTCACCCCAATATAATAAAAGATTTTATTGCCCCTGGCAACAAACCGGCTGTCCCAACAGCACAGGCTTTCCTCACATAGACTCCATTAACACCTTTTGTTTGCCATTGGCCTGTGGCCCTGACTCCTTGCTGTGAGCAGACTGCACACATGACCCACGGCCTCCCTTGCATATCAAGGCCTGAAACAGATTGTTTTATCCTCAGAGTTTGCATTTGCTCAACTTCAACCCAGCTGCGGGGCTAGAAGCCAGGCTCTGGAAATACAATACGCTTGGCAGAATTTGAGTCCAGCAAAGCTGGGTGACTTTGGAGAAACTACCTACTACCTTTCAAAGTGTTTCTTTTTTTATTTATTTTAATCCGTAATTTAATTTTAAGCCTTTTAAAGACAGTATTTTTCATATTCTGTGTCTTCATAAAAATCATAGCGCCTTACTATTTTATAGATGAAATACCATAACCAAGTTATTATAAACTTTAAACAATATAATGTAGATTCATTTTGCGCTAGTGAATATTTCAACAACCTCTTTACCTGTAACTTTTTCTTTCTTTTGCTTTATTTCCTTACGGTAAATTTTCAGTAATGACATCACTGGGCTTTATCTACTTCATTTTCTCCTTCTTCACAACCGAAGTCAAACTCTCTATTTGTGGACTCTTGATTTACTCCTTCACTGAACTTTGTCATTCACCCATAATCAGTTATTTACCTCTGTCCAGAGTCTTCACTGAGCAACTAACCCAAAGCACCTAAGATCACCCCTTTAATGCTATGCTCTCTCAGTCCTTTGTACACAATTATTATATTGATGTGAGATAATTCACATACCTTTTGAAGTGGTCTCTAATCATTTCCCATAAGAATCACTTTCTCTCCTGGTATGAATCACTGCTCAGGAGCTAAGGTGCTTGTCTTTCACTTATGCCCATTTCTCCATCTCTGATGTGAGCTGTTCCCACAGCAGGCACTCACAAAAAGCTTTTTGCAGAAGACATGTGCACCACTGAGTTCAGCCTGTTGAGTCCAAAGACCCACACTGTGCTTACCCTAAGTGCCCTTACCCATCACTGATGCCCTGGTTCCATGACACAGATACTCACGACTGTGGTCCCGCACGAACTGGATCAGATCACATTGCTGCAAATTAAAAAAGAGGGAGAGAAAAGAAACATGAGCACAGCAATCTCTTAGTGGCCATATTTATTGCCTAGTGGCCAGAATGGGTTTTCGTTCATGAATAAGGAGATACATACGGAATATATGGGCAATCCCGCCATGCCTTTAGCACCCTAGGAAAACAAAAGCAGAGCAAGTTATCAATACGTGGGTTGGAGCCTTTAGTGACAAAACAAGAGCAAAGGAAAAAAAAAACCCTCCATTCTTAAAGCACAGCTGGCAGAGGATTCCTGAGCTGAGGGTTACGATGCTCTTTCCCCACTTGCAACAAGAGTGTTAACTCTTGAATTAGTGTTTTTGTGTCCTTTGGGTAGATTCCCAAAAGTATGTTCATTGCGGCACTGTTCACAATAGTAAAGGTATGGAAGCAAGCCAGATGTCCAAAAGCAGATGATTGGATCAAGAAGATGTGGTACATATACACAATGGAATACTACTCAGCATTCAAAGAAGATAAACACATGCAATTTGCAGTGACATGGATGGAATTAGAGGGGATCATACTCAGCGAAACAAGCCAGAAAGAAAGAGAAAAATATCGAATGGTTTCACTTGTAACAGGACTATAGGGAAACAAAATAGGAGAGAAACACTTGGGGGGTGGGGGGAGCGGGAGGATAAAGGGCACAAAATGAAGTAGAAAAGAACACAAGGGACCACAGAGATGGAACACGGGTGAATTGGTGGTGGGTTACCCAAGGGGAATACAAAATGTAAAAGATATAAATAACAATAAAAATATATATTTTTTTAAAAAAAGAGTGTTAAATCTATTATTTAAGTGTTAGATCAATTAAGCTGATGTCTGCCCAGAGTGACCTGAATTATTTTCCCAGGGTGAAAAGAAGTAAGGAAAGACTTACTTACTTAGAGGCTTTTGTACTAAAGATATAGCACTCTGAAAACATTTCTCACAAGAAAATCTAACAATTGTAAACAACAGATTTCCCAAAGGGTGGTGTGAAGGAGAGAGACTTTATTATGAATTTAGAGGTATGAGTACATTACAAACAAAGGCATTTAAAATGCAAACTTGAGTATATCACCTCTACTGTGTGTAGCAAGAAACAAAGACAATCATGTAGCAAAATGGACATTATACAAAAGAAGAGCATACCAATTAAGCTCATAAGTGCTGAAAAGTTATGGAGCAAAAGATCACAAATAATTGAGAGAGATGAACAAGCAAAGTTTCCTGAAATAAGTTAGTGCTTTTTTTCATAATAGTTTGAGCTTTTGTCTTTCCCCTTCTTATTTCCTTTAATTATGGTCAGGCTTCTTCTTGGCAGTTGGTTCTGATTCATGGATCTTGGCAGATGATTCATGCACATGTGGATCTCTTTGGGCAACTGATAAATGCTGGGATGCTGACCTCATAAAATGCTATTACATGTCTCACACATACAATTTCATTGAAACTCTCCCCACCTCATTTCCTCAACCAGTGAATCTCTATTCTAAATGACAACTGGGTCATCTGTCCATTTATTCATCATCCATCCATCCGCCCATCCAATACATAGTCAAACAGCTGCTGAAAGCTATGGCCCAGTGTATGCTGCTGGTATTAATCAGAAATGTTATGGAATTCTTGATTCTACCGTTAGGACCATATTTCCTTACTGACGCAAATCAGGAAATTATGTATCTCACTAAGTCTTACCCCTACTTTTGCAAATTATGGCAGAAAACAAAAATGCATAGCCATTTAAACAGAGAAAGTAAGAGTTTCTGGTTAAGAAGTGGAGTAAGCAGTCATGTCTTCAGAGGATCAGCACTATGGAAAGTATGTTCTGAAAGACTGAGCTTAAGAATAATTCAAATTAGTAGAGCTTTGTAGTATAGTTTGAAGTCTAGGAGTGGAATAACACCATTATTTCTCATTTTTGTCAGGGCTACTTTGGCCGTTTGGGGTATTTTGTGGTTCCACATGAATTTCAGTAATGTTTGTTCTGTACCTTTGAAAAGTACCATTGAAACTTTGATAAGGATTACAGTGAATTCTGTATATTGCTTTGGGTAGAATGGCCATTTTAACAATGTTAATTCTTCCAATCCATAAGCTGAGGCTAGCTTTTAATTTCTTTGTGTTTCTTATTTAAAAACGTCTTGTAGTTTTCATTGTACAGGTCCTTCCTTCACCTCCTTTGTGAAGTTTACTCCTAGGTGTATAATGCAGTTGTAAATGGGACTGTTTTATTGATTTCTTCCGCTTCTAACTTATTGTATATAGGGAGGCAACTGATTTTTGTATGCTGATTTCATAACCTGCCACTGGTGAAACTGATTTATTTGTTTCAATTAGCTTTTTAGTGGGGCCTTTAGGTCTTTCTATGTATTTTTATCATGTCATTTACAAATAACGAAAGCTTTACCTTTCCCAATTTGGATTCCTTTTAAATATCCTTTTCTTGCCTACCTGCTCTAGCTAGGACTTCTAATACTATGTTGAATAGTAGTGGTGAAAGTGAACACACTTGTTTTCTACAGTGGGAAAGTTTCCTCAGTGGGAAAGTTTTCAATTTTCAACATTGAGAATGATGTTATATGTGGGTTTGTCATATATGGCATTTATTCTACTGAGGTATGTTCCATCTATGTCCATTTTTAAGGGTTTTATGATAAATGGAGGTATATACCCAAAGAATACAGAAACACTAATTCAGAGGGGTATGTACACACCTATGTTCGCTACAGTACTATTTACAATAGGTAAGCTATGGAAATTGCCTGCATTCCCAGAGCAAGGAGTGGATCAGGAAGAAGCGCTACATGTACACAATGAGAGACTACTCAGCTATTAAAAAAATAATAAATGCTTCCTATTTGCATCAACATGGACAGAACTATAGGGGATTATACTAAGTGAAATAAGTCTGAAGGAGAAAGACAAATACCAGATGGTGTCACTTAAATGCAGAATACAGAGAAACAAATTAAAGGGTAAGATAAAGCCAAACCAATGACAAACCCTAAAAACCTGACTATGGAACAGAGGCTGCCTGAGTGAGAGAGAACAAAGTGGGGAGAGAGCACAATGGGCTATGGTGAAGGACCATGGGGGTTTTGGTAACACCTGAAGGGGAGATCCTATATCTTTAAATCATATACAATGTCCAAAGTCAACATTAGCTCGATAAAATAATAAAAATTTAAAATAAATTAAACAAACAATATGTAAAAGAATAAATTGAAGCAAGTCTTTAAAGCAGAGGTTGAGGGTCAGGGACATGAAAAAGAAGTCGTATTCTACTAAACCAGCAGAGTCAAGGACAAGACAAGTGGAACCTCTAAACAAGAGCTTCAGAATCTGGAAAGGAGATAAATTCAGACCAGTTGGACTCAAAAACCAGGTTCTCACTCGCATGAGTAAAATGACACTGGTCAACAATGAGATTATTACTGACTTAAAAAGGCCCTAATCTGTAGTACCTTGGTGTGCTGAACATGAATATAACCCTGAAATTTTTTTATTAGCTCTCATTTTGAAGATATGTCATACAATTCATTTTATATGTTTCACCGTGTAAATTTATCCAGTAGGACTGCAACAACATCCTAAATCAGCCTAGAATGATGGAATATTGCATCATATTGCATAATACCATCATGCACACATCATCCAGAGTTGATTGCATCATTATCTGATGCAACACAATACTATTGCCAGGTGGCTGCTGAAGTAAGCTGTCAGCAGTGCACTATAGAAAGCCCCGTGGGAAAGGTTGAGCACTGAAAATATTTCAGACTTTGAATGAGACACTTTAAGCTACTGTTCCATAGAACGGTTATTATTTTATCCATTTAGGCACAATACAGAACAGTCATGCCTAGAAAGTGCGTGAATAGCGTGGACAATTTCTGCTCTATTTGTGGGGAAGTGACATTTGCCAACCAGAAGAAAAGTCTCACTTCTCAAGTGAAGAAGGCTTATCATCTTGACTTCGGATGCAAGGTTGGTGACCAAGACAAGTCTTGGACCCTGCATAGATGCTGTGCTCCATGTACAACACAGCTTTCACAGTGGTTAAACGGCAAAAGACCATCAATGCCGTTTGCAATTCCCGTGGTGTGGAGAGAGCCACGCAACCACAGAAAAGACTGTTACTTCTGCTTGGTTTCTCCTCTTTCTGGCAGAATAACAAAGCAAAAGAAGTTGAGAATAGTCTACTCAAACATTCCGTCTGCATTGAAACCGGTTCCACATGGTGAGAGACTTCCTATTCCAGAACCTCCATCATCTGATGAGATTCATCTGATGAGAACAAGGGTGAGCCGACCTGTTCTCCTCCTGTTCCATCAGCATGCAGTGATCCAGATTTTCACTGTGGTGCATCATCAACCCCACACACACTAACACAGGAAGAATTAAATGACCTGGTTCATCTACCACCCCTTCACATCAAACTAGGTTTGATGAAGAATTCGTGAAAGCCATGGACCGGACCTCGCCAGCTTTCCGATACCTGCATGAAAAATGTCCTCGACTCAGCAAAGCAAAGATTAAAGAGGGAGTTTTTGTGGGTTCTCAGATTCAAGAGCTCTTCAAAGATGACCGGTTCAACAACTTGCTGCAGGGTGATGTGAAACAAGCATAGAATGCTTTTCGCGTAGTGTCTACAAACTTTCTTGGGAATATTAGGGCAGAAAACTACAAGGAACTAATAGAAGACATGCTGAGGCAGTATCAGAAACTTGGCTGCAATACGTCTCTAAAGATCCACTTCCTTCATTCCCTCTGGATTTCTTCCCTGTAAACTGTGGTATGGTTAGTGCTGAACATGGCAAACGTTTTCATCTAGATACCGCATTAGTGGAACAAAGATACCAGGGAAAATGGTCCACTACAATGCTGGCTGACTACTGCTGGACACTCCCCAGAGATGCTCCTGAACAGCTGTACAAGAGACAAGCGAAGAAATCTATGCAAAGTAATCTATGACTTGATTTTTTACAGGTATTAACCGTAGGCCTATTACTATTGGCATGCATTTCGTGATGTAAACATCAATTTACTGAAGATTACAAAAAAAAAAAAACTAGAGCCAAAATTAGAATTTGACTGTCATATTCGTGTTGAGCATATGCAAATTGATAGGAAATGACTAATTTTATTTCAGTAACAATTATTTCAGTAAAAATTTGTTGCTCAATCATTCACCAGTTCCTAAATGCAAAATAAAAGGACTTTACAGTTAGCTAACTGTAATTCTAGTATGGATTCAGTTGTCCTCAAAACATTGGTGTGTGTGTGTGTGTGTGTGTGTGTGTGTGTGTGTGTGTGTGTGTTTTATAAAGGAACCCCTCCAGGTAGTCATAAAAACTTCAACGCACAAAACAGATAAGCAGTTTCTTCACTCCTTACACAATGCCGCCTGTGCCCCTACACAAAACACAGATGCTGGCAATGTTTAACTCTTACCTGATGTGCTTACTAGGGGAGAGAGATGTGTAAACAAATCATTGTAATAACATGAGAGATAAAATAGAGATACAAATATTTCATCAGTGGGAGATGTGCCTAATTCTGCCTGGGGCTGCTTCCAGAGTTATCTATCAACTTCTTACAATGGAAAGTTGTAGCAGTATTTCCAAATCTCTCGAAAAGTCTACATTTTGAGGATAGAAGGGCAACAATAATGGTTATGGGAAACTATATCAACTTGTCTGGCATGATGGAACTTTCCCAGGACACCCTGATAAAGCTTATGTGACTTCATCCCTATTTTTAAGAAATCAGAAAAAAAATTTACAATAACAGTTAATTTTGCGTTGAACTTTCGTTTACAAAGACTACACACAGGTGACTATCTGATACTCACAGCTGCCTCTGCAGGTGGGTAGGACAGGATATATCCCCCCCATTTTAGAGGTAAGCTGAAAGGCCCAGTGACTGTTGCAAGGACGTACAACAAGCAAGAAGCAGAACTTAGACTTGAGTCCAGCGCTTCTGACTTGAAAATCTGTATTCTTTCTATTGAACATTCTCTATATGCATGTAATTCTCAGGAGTATACTCACTCTTCGACCAGGAGGGCCAGGAGGGCCATACGATCCTTCTTCCCCTTTCAAACCTTCAGGGCCCTGCAGACCAGACAAGGCATTAGTTTCTGGGACTCTGTCATTGAAAGCTTTTCAAGAAAGCAATTACCAATTCAAGTCAAGTAAATTGCTTACTTATAATATAAATTAGTCATTCTTAATCATTAGTGAATATCCATTTCTCTTAGCCTCTTTTTTACTGACATGTTTTGCTCTTGTACTGGCTGTGCATTTAAATCTAAATTAATCATGAACTATAGTTGGTACTTTAAAAAAAGCAAATAAATTAGGGCACATAGAGATCAAACAAAAATAGCAACAACAAATCAAACAGAGAAACACCCTTCCCATCTGCAAATGCTAAGAAAGAAAATCCCCTCCATATATACTTCAGAGGACATGGGTAGGCTGTGGTGGTCACATTCTTCAAGGTGATAGATATGGACACTAATGAAACTTCCCAGCAGATGGGAAGTACCTATCGAACTGTATCTTCACACTGATAATGATGAACTGATATCACACTCAAACTTTAACATGAAGGGATGCTAGCCTTAGTTACTCCTTTTTAAATAAGCATAACATTCCACTGTATATCTTGCTAGTGAGAAAATCTCAACAGCCTTCCTTAAAATGAATATCCCACATGACCTTGGTTATTGGTTGTGGAATTGTCAGAAAACCCTCAGGGTTACTGATAAAGATATCAGTTTCATTTCTACTCACAGGGTTAGTATTCTGGGCGTTAACATGTGTGTTAGAAAGGACTAGAAGACACTGACATTTCTCGGGACAGACCGTTACCAATTTGTAAAACCTTGTAAGAGTTTAGACTTACTTTTAGAGCTTAAAGTAACCTTGGATATCATTAAGTTCAACTTTCCTGTTATAGAAAGAGAGACCCTGAAAAGGTGTCTCAGTTACATTTATTAACCTCTTTTTTATCACTTCAGAAACATCTGAAGCAGCATTTCAGATGTTCCTGGGTTGGACTGATAATAGTTCATATTTATAATTATGACACAAAAGCCAGAGTTTTCCAAAGAAACATTTAGTATTTCTGGAACTATGGGCCACTTACTGATAGTCCCTTAAATCCTTTGGGTCCCGGCCTCCCAGGAATTCCAGGATCACCAACATCACCCTGAAGATTTAGACATAAGAAATTAAGATGGTTCAGTTTTTGCTATGGAAGAATAAAAATAATTTTCTCCAGTCCAAAACCTCATTTTGTTATAACTCTATTATATATTAAACATCAAGTGTCACCTTTTTTTTGTCACTTGAAACTAAGCCATTGATACACTTACTCACCAAACTATTTTAGATTTTCTAATAATATAAACATTTATGCAAAAATATTAATTTGATGGTTTTCCAATCAGTTACTAAAAATATCTAAATAAAAATGTTTGAAAGTCAGGAAAAACATGATTATTCACTATAATCACTTTCTAAACTCACGAATCATCTCTCAAAGAGTTTAAGAAAAAATTTACTGACTTTAGTGAGAAACAAATGTTAGCAGTTATTTATCAATAAGCTAACTTCATGTCTATCTGTAAATTGAAATAAGCTCATTTTCTCCCTTTATTATCATCTTAGAAATTAGAACAACAGTACTTATTGTAGAGAAACTAACAGTTGTTGATAGGTTCCTTCTTTCACCCTTCTCTACCAAAAGAAGACTTTCTTGGTAATTCATCCTTTAAAGCACTTTGAAGAGGATGAAAAAATTAAGAGATTTTCCTACAATTGATTTGATTTGCTTACTTAGAACTTTTTTTTGATTTGCTTAATTAGAGCATCAACTTTATGGAAGACACTGTTCTGGTCAGAACACTTTTTTTTTTTTTTAAAGAAAATCTTATTACAGAATTCCAGTATACAAGACAGATTTAACATGGGCCACTGGTTGCAATGGAAGGCACAGTTCTGGAGCACGGAGATGAACGTCAATTTAGTAGGCAATGAGGAATCCTGGCAGATGTTTGATAAGGGTAGCAACATAATCAGGTTGTACTTTGGGGAAAAATCAAGTGACTTTTTTTTTATTAAATGAAGCTGTGCTTGGGATTAACTGAAGAAGGGAAAAAATGGAAATAAGGACGCCAATGAGGCCAATGAGAAGTGAGCAATAATGAAGTACAAATAACAATAGCTGAAGCCAAGAGTGTTACACTAGGTCAAGAAGGCAGAGAAATCAAGAAGAGGACAAAAGGTCATAGGAATTAAGTATGGCTCTTTTCTCTGGCTTTTTGTTGGGGGTGGGCGGTGGGACTCCATTTCATTTACACCGAAAGTAAAAGATTAAGATCGTGGTAATTTCAAAAGGAAGTCATGAACAAATACCTTCTGTCCCATGTCTCCAAGGAATCCTCTTGGGCCCTGTAATTTTCAGCAGAGAACATCAGTAAATCAGTACACCACTTCTACAATATGATAACTACTTCTTGTATTCTTTAGGTTTGATTCCTCAATTAAAGAAATTCTTTTCCATACTTACCTTTATTCCTTTTTGTCCCATCTGACCATAGCCTGGGATGCCATTATCTCCCTGTGAACATATCAGTTCATTTCAGTTTCTCAAAAAATTAACTGTAATCTATTATGGTGTCAGGCGAGAAGCACTTGGGACTTCCAGCTAGAGGGAGCCTAATCTGTGACCTTGAGCTCTTGGGCTTTCCTCATTTGCTTGTGTGTGTCCTGGCACTTCTTTGGTCAACTCTGCTCTGCAAACACTGCATGAGGTAGTGAGGGACGGTCATCCAGGATTAATGGAATCAAATCCAAATGGCATGGATTAAGAATTTCCCAAAGAAGTAGACACACAAACATGGAGAAATGTCCCTCTTCACTAGTAACCAAAGTAGTGCAATTTGAAACAATGAGATTCCATTTTTAGATCAATGTAATTGGTAAAGATGAAAAAAAGAAAGCGACACTACCCACTGTTGATGGGGACGCTCTGGAGCAAATCATCTCCTGTATAACTGGGGCGCATTTATTGTTTGAATTTTCCTAAGGTTACTTTGCAGTAGAGTTTGAAATTTTAATTAAATATACACATATTATTTTACCCCTCTACGTGACTTCTAGACATTTCTGTGTAGAAATTAACTATGGTTTGGCTAAAAAGTTAGTTAGATATAAGAATCTGCAGTGCTGAAAACAAATTAAATATTCAGTAACAAGAGATTGGTCAAATGAACCGAAGTACATACATTCAGTAGACTATCTTGAAGCTATTAAGAGTAGTATTGAAGGAGAAATATAATAATATGGAAATATGCTCATGATAAGAGGGAAAAGTAGAATACTTTTTTAGTATCTTGAAAATGCTAATGATAAAAATCTCAAAATGGTAGGATTATGGGTAATGTTTTTCCCCATTTCCAATATTTTATGGTTGGTGATTTTTCCACATTATCTATGTACAACATTTGTAAAGATGTTTCTAAAAAGGAATAAAAACCATTCCTGTAACTGCTGCTCCACAGATCAAGATATGGGTATAGCCACAGCCACTAGAACAGATGTGCCATTTTATTGACCCTTCTCCCCTCTTTTTGTTGTCACCCTAGAGATTTGCAAATGACAGAGAGAAATGGCTGGTGCTATTTTTCAGTGGACATGCGAAAGCCATGATCTAACTTACCCATTATCCTCTCTGCAGGTACCCTCCCCCTTGCTGTTGTCCTTTCTTTAATAGACAGACTAGTTGTAGAATGAGGCCTGCAGGGGATGGGAGGAATTTCCCACATCTTCCCAGGAGGTGCTAAAGTAACTTCAATACCCCAGGCCCTTAGGTTGATGACATCAATGTCCTTCTCTACCTCAGAATTGAGCACCGGAAGCTGAGAAGAGTCATACCTGTTTTCCTCTCTGTCCTGCTTGCCCGACTGGTCCCTGATCTCCGGAAAATCCAGGTTCTCCCTGATAAGTGAGACAGGAAGAGCTTCAGATCAGGAAAATCAAACCTGGCTTCTACTCTAAAAAGCTTTTTCTACTAGATGTGGAGACTCTAGGTTCTCAGCAAGGGTTCAATATTCTGTAATGAGATGGCATATAGGAAACACTTTATTATCTTCAAGGAGAGCAAAAACCATGAGCAGCCCCAGACTGGACTCATGCTTTCCCTGTGTGCCAGAAGGACCACAGGAGAAGGCAAGGAGTAGAAAATTTACTCCAGGAAAAGTTGATTCATTTGCCCATCCAACTGTTATTATCCTGGATAAAAAACTGTTGAACTTGATGTGGTCCTGTGTTCCCCAAGCACAGTCTGGTTGGAAAGAGAGACAAGTAGGCAATTTTGTGTGATAGGGTTCAGGGTACTATGAAAGCAGAGCAAAAGGGACTCTGAGTTAGATTTGGTGAGTTCTAGGAGGGTGGCTGAGTGAAGGAAAAGAGCAGAGATGCCAAGGTTCAAAGGATAAATTGTGTGAGCCAGAAGAAGGATGAAGGGAGGAGTGAGAATGGTCCAGTATAGAGAAAACACTGGTGAGAAGCCTGGGGCATGCAGGAAGGATATGAGCAATGAGGCCTTAGAACTATACAGGGTCAGGTTATGTACCCAAATCATGATCAATATACTCCACCAAATGCCTTCTCGATTAAAAAAAGAAGAGCTAAACAGGGTCAAATAGCAAAGGGTCTTCTAAGCTACCTTAAAGTTTGGAGATTTTGGTAAGGGCCACAGAGAAGCTATGATAAACGACACAATCTGTGAGGCGCAATGTAAACTTAAAGCTTGAGCCTTCAAACAGGCATGTGGCTTCCAAGCCGGACACCCCGCATGGCCTCGGAGTCCCAGGTGAAGCTGGCCTGGGGCAGGGAGCCGCTGAAGGCATTAGGCAAGGGAGTGAGGCTCTGAATAGGTCAATAGTTTGTGCTGTGGCAATCTCCAGCAGTGCCATCTCAGAGAGAGGGCTGAGTTAGACAGAGAACTGCAAGCACAAACATTTGCGTTCTCACATCCCCACCCAGCCCTACCCCTGCCCTCCACCCGACTCTGTCACCAAGTGCATTTCAGTGTCAGAAATGAGGGAGCTGAATTTTTCAGTTGTTTTGTGATGGATGAAATTGCTCTGTCTCTCCTAGTTAAATGGGGGCAGTTTCATAGAGAGGAAAGCAGATATTCTTTGCTCAGTGGAAGGAAAAGAAGGTTACCAGGAAGCTGGAGGTGGGGGTTGGGTTGGGTGGTCATTGGCACCTAGATTTAATCATGTGCAATTAAATTAACAAGAACATCAAGAAAAGAATCGGGGTACTTTTGATCTCAGTATTTGGAATCTGTAAGAAGTAACACTTACTTTTCGCCCCAGAGGTCCAGCTCGTCCATCATTTCCTTTAGCTCCCATTGGCCCAGGAGAGCCCTAATAGATAAGAGATGCAAATGCTGGCACTGCAGCAATTCTTACAAAACCCATTAGATTACTTTTGCTTTTCTTCATGTCATTTCTAACTGCTCCTTGATGTCGCCCTATGCAGAGAGCCAGCTGCCTGAGGGAGAGACAGCTGGGCTGAAAGGGGATGAGGGACATCCTGAATCCCCACAGGATCTTATGAGAAAGAGAAAAGGTGCCCTTGACTCAAAGCACACAGTTTCTGAATATGGCGAATGCATGAAATGAGCGCTGGGGTGTACTCATTTGGCTAGCATAGACCATTTTGCTGCCATTGCGACTTCTGGGCTCTGCACCCTGCAAACATACAAAATGGGGCACTGCACACGTACAGGACAGCGGTCCACAATGTGTTTCAGTTTCCCAATCTGAAAATGGGCAAAACATCTTTTATTTGCTAGGAAGAAGCTGAGCAAGCTCAGGTAACCCTCGCCTTCTGAAGTCTTACTATCTGAGCTGAAGGAACTGAAGTTTCAGGAAAGTTTTCACACAAATTCCTCATCATCCAAACTCTCATTGTGCACTGTAAGAAACTCAGGAACCAAACAGATTCAGAGTGTGAATTCAAAGCTGAACTTGGGAACCAAATTTGAGTAGTGAGGGACCTTGGTAGAAATGTTTTCAAGTATTTATAGTCAATGGAGATATGTAAGGCTCAGATAATTTTTAAGTTAGAAAAACCAGAAAAATGTATCAGGCTTTGAGTTCATATGTCAGCAAGATTTGTGTCCTTCCAAATGCTTTCTTCCGGCCTAGAAAAGGGGTCTGTGCTTCCCCAGTAAAATACAGTGCAGGAGAAAGAGGAGCACTTAAGCTGTGTACAAGAAATCGGAGCTGGGCTAAAACATCTATATCCAGTTAATCTAAAAATGAAAGACTACATATGTAAATGATATAAAATGAACATGAAGATGTTTCGAAGAGAAAAATAAAAATTGACAAACATCTCTGGGACACTCACCTGAGGCCCTTTAGGCCCATGACTTCCTTTCTCCCCTTTCCTGCCAGGGAGTCCTCTTGGCCCCTTTTGTGGTAAAAAAAAAAAAAAAAAAAAAAAAAAGAAAGAAAGAAATATAACACGATGAAGTTAATGAAAACTGACTCTCTTCATTAATGCTTTGGAAACATCCCCATGGAAATGCAGTGACCCAACATTTCAAGCATTTTTCAACTCTGAGATTAAGCATATTTTAGAAGAACAACTGAGGAGGCAACATACAGATCTTATTAAGGAACTCCTTGCTTGGGTATGAGAACTTCGCGCCTCTCTGACAGGGAAAAGTGAAAAAGAGACTAAATGGAGAAACATGACACAAAGGAGGAAGGAAGACATAGCAAATGGTCAGATGCATTCTTTGATGAGGCAAGATACCTGGGTCAAAGTGCTTATCAATGTGTAAAATAAAGAACAAATAACTGTTCCACCTTAGCACAAAAGGCCATTTTAGCAGCAGACCCCAAACAGAGGATTGGAAAGTCAGAGATGCGTGCTGGTAATGCTTCTCACTTCCAAGGCTCCCACTGTGAAGTGGCCCAGGCTGCCCAGGACAAATGGAGCCCCTGCCAGCCTCGGCTCTCTGCAGATGTGATGTCACTCCTCCCCCACAAAGCTTGGCAATGGAGCTAGGCTGGTCCCATGGTTACTCAATCCAGAGCACCTGCTAGCTGGTGGCTGGGTTCAGGGACCCCCAAACTCTCAGGGTGATCCCAAATTTAATCTAGAATTAACAATGCATGTTCCATAAAGTGACTAAATACCCAAGCGTTACAAGGCCATTCTCTAAGGATGGCCCTCGCATCCTCCTAACAAGAGACAGACAGCTATCCTGACTCCACAGCCCACATAACTAATGAAATGGCCATGGAAGGAGGCAAACAGCTCCCATCAATGCTACTCCAGAAGCCCTTGCAACCCTGTGGAAATCGCTTTGGGTGAACTGAGCGATAGCTTCCAATGCCCATTCCTCAGAGGCTGTGTGGGATCTCAGTTAAGGAAAATCAACTTGTTGCTCCTTACACTGATTACGAATGCAAAATGAAATCATTCACTATTACTAACATGCACACACAGCACCAGGTAAGCACAAGAGCATGCCTTTCCTCTATGAGGAGCAGGCTTGATAGACACAAACAGCCATCCACAATGGGAAAGTAGAATTCCAGAGCCAGACCAGTGAGGAAGGCTAGTACAGATAAAACATTTCTGTTATTTACTTTAATACAGAATTATCTGCCATCTTCCCAGAAGAATAACTCAGTATTATTTATCAATATTTGTGAAATATTCCAACAAACCTGTGGGCCTTGTAATCCGTCAGGTCCCAGCTCACCTTTGGGTCCAGGAGTTCCTGGCTGCCCCTGATGAGCAAGTTTTCAGTGTTAAGATTTTTTTCCATGTTGTCTCCATGTAGATTTTCTCTTTATAGTATCTAGCACTATACAACAGAGTACACAGCTGCTATTTTGTCTGATTTTGGGTTCAATCCCTACTTTGCCTAGGATTTTACTCTTCTCTGCTCTCTAAGAAATGAACATGTGATAATTGATGACTATAAAAAAGCAGTTTCTTTCTTGTAGTCAACTTGCAACACACACGTAAAGCGATCACATACATGTCTGGGCTGTGTAGGTCTCCCCCAGGGTCCTGAGTGTCCCACATCATCCTTGCGGATGCTCACCTACTCCCAGGGCTGCTTTCCCAGAAGCAACCTCCTCACCACCCAGGCAGGACAGAAAGTGAAGGGCACTTACTGAAAGTCCCGGGACTCCCCTTTGACCTTCTCTCCCCTAGGACAGAAAAGGTAAAGTGTTAGTGGTGGCGTCTGGATGGAGGGTACTTAGAGGCAAAACAGTCTCTCATTCCCTGATAGACATAAGTAATGAATAGCTCACAGAAGTGACTTCCCTGAGGCACTTTCCAAAGACAAGTTTTCACACTGGGCACTTAATTATACACTAACATTTGGGGATTGATTGCAAACCACTCTAAAAGTCATTACAGACCCAGCTCCAGTCTGAAAACCTCTGACATTTATCTGGAAGGCTGTTTGGAGAATCCAATCACCCTGAAGAGCCTGTCTTCTACCTTGCCCTCTCCAGCAAATCCCACAAAGTTACTGTCTGATAATCAGAGCTTCCTGCATGAGAACAAGCTGTGTCACATCTGTCTGTCTCTGTCCTGGCCCCAGTTAGATCTTAGGGAGGTGTTAAAAATCGTTAGCACCTATGCTGCCTATGGGCCCACCCACCGGGTTGGTTTCCATGGAACTCTACAAGGAGAAAATTGACAGTGGGGTCTGCTTAACCATGCAGTGGTCCCAACGATACCACCAGGTTCACCTGAACATAGCCTGCTGGCAGCTGAAGCCCAAATTTGTGCCTAGCTATCCAGATTTCACATCACTAGCTCAGGTTCTCCACCTAGTGGCCATATTTGTGATACCCTCCCCTTTCCAACAGGAAGATGATTCAGACCCTGGATCTCAACTTTCTTCCTCCTCAACAGTAATGATATAATCTGTGCTCACACATCCCTACCCAGCTCCCCTTACCTTGTCTCCTTGAGATAGATGTGGAACATCTCAACCATCAACGTACTTTGTGTTGTCATAAACAACTATGATCACTTTAGGTACAAAACAAATACTTAAAATTTTATCCATTCATTCAGAAAGGTAGTCATGGAAATTATTTCAGAACTGCTACTTTCTTTCAACTATTCACTTTCTGAACTTCCTTAGAATACACTACCTGACCAAATATCACCGCCGCCAGGTTGGCTGATGATTTAGAATAGCTACATAGAGGTTCTGTCCCTTTATTCAGATGGTCTTTGCTTTTAAAATGCACATACCCCTTAGGAGAAGTTACCCATTGTGACTTGCCAGCTATCTGTATCTTCATGCAGAGCTCTCGACATAAGAAAGCAGAGGCAAAAGCAGTGAAAAAGGGTAAGATCACTGTTCCCATAATGTCATAATTTTCTCTCTATTGAAAAGCAAGATCATAGGTGATAGTTAGATTTGATTATGGGGATCCTTTCTTGGGAAACACAAACATGGAATCAGTAGGCTGTACACCTGAAACTAATGTTATAGGTCAATAATGCCTCAATTGTTTTTTTAAAAAGTGAAGATTAAACAATGTTTATTCTGTGCACAGACACTGCAGCACAATGGCTCAGGACATGTCCTCAGAAGACAGGCAGTCTTGAGCCCAGCCCTGCTTAGAGAGCCTGCATGGCACAAAGCAGCTGCATGGGAGGTTCAACTAAGGAGGATAGGAGCCCAGGCTCCGGATGGAGGCAGTCTGGGCACAGAACCCAGCTCCACCACTACCTATCTTGATCCCGGGCAAGTTGCCCGGGCCCCTTGATTTTCCTCATCTGCGAAATGGGCATAATGGCAGTATATATCTCATAGTTTGTTATGAGGATTCAATTAATATTAGAAGGTGATCTGACACAAAAAAGAAACTAAAGAAGCATAAATGCAGTTACTGAAGCATCTTCATGTGCAACAGACCCAATGCAAAGCCCAGAACAATGCCTCAAGGGCCCTAGTTTCCAGGACATGGATCCATTGTTCGGGCAACAGCTGGTATACCAATTAATTTGTGTAAGTTGAAACGGAGTCACAAAGGAGGCAAAGACTTAGGTTTGTTTGTTTTTAGAGTTGTCTTCCATTTAACATCCTCTGTCCCTCAAGAGAATTCTGGCCTTTACTAAAAGGTAGGGGAAGGGTAGAAAGCTTGATGTTGTTTTATGTCCAGGTGGCTTTACTTAATTCAGGAGGGGAAAAGGTTATAAAGAAGATAGGCAGGGAAGTGGATGACGATGGGGGAGGGAACCCCCCCTTGTCCTTGGAGTGACAAAGTAATTGGCTGGTTCACCACTAGCATCTCTTTTTAAAAAGTGCCTGATTGATGGTGACAGCTATAAAGCTATTTTGAACTGAAAGTATGTTTACTTAAACCAATTATCATTAAAATTTATAACAGTTAGCTCATCTTGCTGTTCTCCTGCTTCCTCTGATTAAAGTTAATACTCTTGTGTGCAGAACAGGGTTAAGTACCAAAGAATTTTACCAGAAACACTAGGAAACCTAAATCATCTGACGGTGGAGCCTTTCCCCTAAATACTATGACTCAAAATAAACAAAGGCAGCAGGAGTTAAGACACATTTCTCCACTATATTTCCCAGAGAGAAAGGCAGTCAGTCACTCTTCAAAATCATGAGAAGATTCTAAGTTTATAATTGAAAAGAAAGCCAAGTATTTGAACAAAACTCAGGGTCAAATCTAGAATGTTGTGCCTTTACAGAATGATCTCCATATCATATGAGGGGTTTCTAACACAAAAATAGCATCGCTAACTTTAATAGTCCATGAAGAGAAAAGCTATTTCTTGGTCCTGAAAAGGATGGGAAATCCAATGTCCCTTTTTAGACTTGATAGCACATGGGATGCTATTAAGTTTTTATAAGATCTAGAAGTTTCCACTGGCTTGGTCCTCACCACCAGTATTTTGGTTCATTCAGGAAGAATTTATCTGATCCTTCAACACTGGCAACATATGAGAAGAAGACTATATGTTTACCCAGTTTATAATATTAATACAAAGGTGCCAGGCTTCTTAGGGGAAGCTTTTATGCTCAAGCCACTGACTCTCTTCAAGGACTTCTAGAATCTGGAAAGGGAAGCAGTCTGTGTCACAGTGGTTTTGAACCAGGGGTAATTCTGCCTCCTACCTCTACCACCCCCTTAGGATTTTTGACAATAGCTGCAGACACTTTTGGATGTCACTGCGGGGTGAAGGGGGCACTACTGACAGTAGGGGGCTGAGACCAGGGATACTGCTAAACAGCCTACAAAGGACAGCCTTTCATTACCTGGTCCCAAATGACACGAGTACCAATGTATAGATACCGGGTCGACCAACTCCACAGTCACCAAGTTCTGAAATCTCTGTGGCATCTTTGGGTGATAAGGAAGGGAAATAAATGTCCACGGAAATACTTACTCTGCTTCCTCTGGGACTAGGACTGCCTTTCATCCCTTTTTGTCCGGTTCTGCCCTAGAAATACAATCATTACTACCCCCTGGCAAGATCACAAGGAAAAATATTCTGAATAAATTACAAAGGCCTCAGCAGCAAAAACCCAAGTATTATTAGCACAGAAGAACAATGTGTCACACTTAGCATCTTTCTGCAAATTGACACAACTGGGTATATATATCCATTACAGACAGCAACATGCACTGTTATTTCCCACATAATAACATCATCAACCAGGAACTTAACAATTTTGGCCAGCAAAGTGTGGCCTCTACAGTCTTGGGTGATTTTAAAGAAAAAGGCTACGCTAAATGTGAACTTACAGGGGGCCGCCCTGGTGGCACAATGGGTTAAGCACAACACTACGAAGCTATCCAGAGCCACTGCAACATGAGTTTGATCCCCGGCCAGGGAGATTCCCACACGGCGCAGCAGACCTCTCCTGCCTTGCCCGCTGCTCCCCTCAGCAGTGTACTTTAGTGGATCTGCCTGTTCTGCTCCCTACTGTCTCTGGTGAATCCTCTTACCACCCTACACCTCTGGCCTACACCCCAGCTTGTATGCATAAATAAATAAAACTAAAAAAAATGTGAACTTATAGGTATTTGTCAATCACAGAGGGATTACATAATTTACTAATTAATTAATTTATACTTTATGAAAGCCTCAGGTTAGTAACAGAATTCATCTACTCATGTATGGAAAATAAATCCAATTACTTGTCTTCCTTGTCCTCCTTTGAAGCCCTTTTGTCCTTTGATGTTACTGTTTCTTCCTGGATTACCCTAAAGGAAGATTTAAAAATAATTTAGAATCAAGAAGTATTATCTCTTCTTTTGCAAAATAGTATAATGTTCAAATACTAAGCTAATTTGGGTTAAGTAGTAAGGAGTATGAGAAAGTTCTCTGAAATTCATAGATTTTTGAAAAAAAATGTAAGTAGTATTGCCCTAAGTTTTAAGGGTGTTAGGTGATACATGAAGAATTACAAGAGTGCTTGCTGAGACCTCTCCTGTCTCGCCCGCTGCTCTCCTTAGCAGTGTATTTTAGTAAATCCACCTGTTCTGCTCCCCTCTCTTTGGTGAATCCTCTCAACCCTTGCCACTCTGGCCTACACCCCCAGTTCTTCTATGAAAAAATATATATATATTGGCTGAAGCTGTGGTAATTTACCCTTCTCTGTAACAGCAGCTTCACTGATGCACTAGTCCAAAAATGCTATGCCACTCCCTCAAAGGTGTAATAAGCTTCCCTGTAATGGAGTGTGCAAACAGGAAATCTCAGAATAGAAGCCCAGTAAGTAAAACTCTAGGCATCCCTCCCACCCCCAAAGGAACTTGAAAGTCTCAACATAGGATGAAGATGAATAACATGGAATTTCATTTTCCAGTTCTGAATTTTTAATATAATCAGTTCAGATCAGATAGAAGAGATTTTTTTCCCAAACATGTAAACCTTAGTCAATACCTACCGCCCCAAATCTCAAGATAAGCATTTGCCTCCAGGTTAGCAGAAGACATAAGAGAAAGGAGTTAGGAGATATGCAGTAACTACGCAAGTCAGAGCTCACTGGACCCTAGTAACTTACAGGATCCCCTGAGAAGCCCCTCTCTCCATATTCCCCAGGGGAGCCTCTGATACCTGGGCTGCCCTGAAAAAAAAAAAAACAAAATGAGCTTCTCAGTTAGCTTACAGGAAGGTTTTAAAATGGCATTAAAATATCAAGTGCTGTGTTTCTCTTTGGAGAGGAAGAAATCAATCATACAAAATGATCCACATTCCTCTTTCTCATTTAAGTTTTCTCAGGCTTCTCAAGCAGTATTAAGTCCAGTGTTAAGCCTACAGTGAGGGTTATCTGAAGCTGAGAAATGGGAAACTTCCTCAGGGTCTAGCAAAGTGCTGTCCAGTAGAATTTTCTGCCATGATGGAATTGCTCTATGTCTAAGCTATCCAGTATAGTAGCCACTGGCCAACTGTGGCTATGGAGAACATGAAATACAGTTAATACAACTGAAGAGCATCTATTTTCACTGTGATTTGAATTGAAAATTTACATATTGTTAGTGAGGAATCTTGTGCATCCCAGTCAATCTGGAAACTTCTGACATCTATAATTCTAGTGTCCACTGCAAACCTCCACAGGGGTATTCCGCTGTCAATCTCAAACTCAACTCTTCCCAAGTACACTTGCCCAAGCCAGGATCCTTGCAGGCAGCTTGACTGACTCACTTTCTGCTCCTCTGGTCACCTAGATCTGGAAATCCTATGTCCCAGAGCCAGGACTAGGATGAGACAAGCAAGTCACCCAAGGGTGCAAAATTTAGGGAGGTACTCACTCTACATAACTCTAAGAGTACATGCTTCCTTAAATTCTGCACCCTAGATTTTCACTCTAGTGCATGCTCTGCTATGGCCTTAACAGGTCTCATGTCTGTTCTCACTGCTGCTGCTTTACTTCATGCTGAAGCCTTCATCACTTCTCACCCTGCTGACTACAGATCCACCTCTCATCTTTGCCTGGCATCTACCTTGTCGCCAACATATCCTCCACACTACTGCCAAGCAGTATTTTTAAAATGCAAATTTGGTTGTGAGCCCCCTGCTTAAAACATTTCAAAGGCTTCGCGTGGTATGATGACTAAGAGTCAAATTCCCCTGTTGGCTTATGAGTGCTTTCCTTACC
Source organism: Scalopus aquaticus (assembly GCA_004024925.1). Classification (NCBI taxonomy): domain Eukaryota; kingdom Metazoa; phylum Chordata; class Mammalia; order Eulipotyphla; family Talpidae; genus Scalopus; species Scalopus aquaticus. The sequence goes on from PVIJ01005684.1 coordinate 98,849, forward strand.
TTTTCCCACCACCTGTCAGATCTCACCTCCCTCTATCTGTACGCTGATGCTCCTGCCAGACAGAAAACCTGCAGTGCCCCCAAGCCTCCGTGTCTTTGATTATGCTGTTTCCTCCGTCTAGAACACCCTTCCTCCTTGTCTTTGTCTTGCCAATTCCTATCCAGTTCAGGGATCACTTCTTCCAGGAAGACTTTCTAAACTTTCCCCTTGCCCTCCTGGGTTAGATACTCACAACATGGGCCCTACCACAGAGCTACTGATAGCTAATATCATTCACTACTGAGACGTATGTATCCCCAGCTATATGGGATCTTCTGAGGACAAGGGCAGTGAAGTTCATCTCTGAATCTCAGTGCCTGGCACATCACAGGTCCTCAAAAATAGCTGATAAATAAATGGATCAGAACATGAAAGGAGAATTGTTTGGAACCAAACAGGCACATATTCAGGAAATTAATTTAAAATAAAAAAATGTTCTGTGGTGATTTGTTACACCAAGGCCACTAAAATAATTTCGTCTCTTCTTGCCTTTTATTGTTTTCTGATGGAAGAAGAACACGGAAGCTGCTAACAGACAAAAGCATTCATTTTCAGATTTTTGAAAACCACGCACATAGAAGGTGCCTGCATGCCTAGAATTCTTCTAGTTAGAAATTCTTGAAAATTACACAGTTATTCACTTTCCCCAAATAGGAATGCAGATCTATTCAGTGTGAGAGGCCCTCATTATGTGCTTAAGTCAGCTGTCAATTTTTTCCCTAATCAATTCAGACTATCTCCATCACCACATTCTTTCTTTCATGTATCAAAAAGTGTTACCTGAGATCCTGGGTCCCCTTTTTCTCCCTTCTTTCCAGAAAATCCATGAATGCCCTAAAATAAGAGATGGGAAAAAAAATCCATTAAAAAGCATGTATCAGTTTCAGACGACTGTATGATACTTGAAGAACAATGACTTACTTCTTCTCCATTGAGCCCATCAACCCCATCCTCTCCACGTTCTCCCTGAGAGAAAACAGAAATCGGGTAAAAGGAGATCTCTGCCTCATGCCTACTGGGAAACTAATCCCATTAGGAAATCAAACTTGACGAGAAGGAACTGCCATACCTTATGTCCAGAAAGTCCTTGGGCTCCCTGTAAAAGATCAAGCGTGTCTTACTCATAGATCAGGGGCAGCAGGGGCCTCAGAGACCTGGAGCAGGAAGGGGCGCTGCCCTACAGACAGTGGCTGTGACTTTCTTCAGTTGCTTCTGTTTATACAAGCACCAACAGATTATAGCTGGAATTTAATTAACGCTCAAAACTCCTTGAGATTACTAGGAAGTAGAACTAATTAGCAGAAAAAGAAACTAACAGAGGTAACTGTAAGCAGAAAGGGCAATGGGAAAGAAAGAAGGAAAGCAGAGGAGGAAGGAGGGGAATGATGTAGGGACTTAAAGAAAATTTTCAGCAGCATCTTACCTTTTGGCCCCGCTCCCCTGGACATCCTGCAGTCCCCTGTTCTCCTGGGAGTCCCTTTTCTCCTCTTGGTCCCTAAGAAAAGGTATCCAGACAGGTATGCAAAATGACTCTTTTGGCAGCAGCTGCCAGCAAGTTTCAGAATGAAGCGAGAACACATGGGGACTCTCAGCTTTAGACAAAGCAAATCCTTTTGCAAATATGTCCATTTCAGTCTGTTTTTACCCTCAAATCAAACACTTTCCCTGTCAACCTCAGAGTCTCCTCACAGATCCAGGATCACACCCCAGGTCACTTCATTAGGAAGCATTGCCAGGACTGATAACAAAAATTTACAAGGAACTCACACAACTCAACAAAAACAAAGCCAACAACCCAGTCAAAAAATGTGCAGAAGAGCTCAAAAGGCACTTCTCCAAAGAAGAAAAGCAAATGGCCAACAGATACATGAAAAAATGGTCAACATCACTTATAATCAAGGAAATGAAAATCAAAACCACTATGAGATACCACCTCACACCTGAGAGGATGGCACACATTAAAAATACAAGCAACAACAAATGCTGGAAAGGATGTGGAGAAAAAGGAACTCTTCTACACTGCTGGTGGGAATGTGAACTGGTCCAACCACTATGGAAAGCTGTATGGAGATTCCTCAAATTGCTAAACATGGAGCTCCCATA